>CAUYON010003748.1:0-20298 GCA_963573935.1 Arctocebus calabarensis
CTGTGGGTTTGCTGTAGATGGCCTCTACCAGTTTAAGAAATGTCCCCTCTATACCCATTTTCTTTAGTGTTCTGATCATGAAGGGATGCTGGATATTATTAAAGGCTTTTTCTGCATCAATTGAGAGAATCATATGGTCTTTATTTTTTAATTTGTTTATGTGCTGGATTACATTTATAGATTTACATATATTGAACTAGCCTTGAGATATCCTTGAGTGGGCTAAAGCCCAATTGGTCATGGTGTATAATTTGTTTGATGTATTGCTGGATTCTGTTTGCTAGGATCTTATTAAATATTTTTGCATCAATTTTCATTAGTGATATTGGTCTATAATTTTCTTTTCTTGTTGAGTCTTTTCCTGGTTTGGGGATCAAGGTGAAGTTTGCTTCATAGAATGTGTTGTGTAGTATTCCTTCTTATTCTATATTTTGGAAAAGGCTGAGTAATATAGGTACTAGTTCTTCTTTAAAGGTTTTGTAGAATTCTGACGTGAAGCCATCTGGTCCAGGGCTTTTCTTTTTAGGGAGATTATGTATGGTTGATGCTATTTCAGAACTTGATATCGGCCTGTTCAACTTTTCCACTTCATTCTGGCTAAGTCTTGGAAGGTGACGTGCTTCCAAGTATTGGTCAATTTCCTTCATATTTTCATATTTCTGACGGTAAAGTTTCTTGTAATATTCTTTGAGGATTTTTTGAATTTCTGAGGAGTCTGTTGTTATTTTATCTTTACCATTTCTGATTGATGAGATTAAAGATTTTACTCTTTTTTTCCTGGTTAGGTTAGCTAAAGGTTTATCTATTTTATTGACCTTTTCAAAAAACCAACTTTTTGATTTATTGATCTGTTCTATAATTCTTTTATTTTTCAATTTCTTTTAATTCTGCTCTAATTTTGGTTATCTCTTTTCTTCTGCTGGGTTTGGTATTGGAATGTTCTTCCTTTTCCAGTTGTTTAAGATGTCCCATTAAGTTGTTAACTTCCTTTCTTTCTGTTTTCTTGAGGAATCCTTGTAGTGCTATAAATTTCCCTCTAAGGACTGCCTTTGCGGTATCCCAGAGGTTCTGATAATTTGTGTCTTCATTGTCATTTTGTTCCAAAAATTTTGAAATGTCCTGTTTAATCTCTTCAATGACCCATGTATCCTTCAGCATGAGGTTGTTAAGCTTCCATGTTTATATTTTAGTGTGCAGATTCTTGTTGTTATTGAGTTCAACTTTTATTCCATGATGGTCTGAGAAGATGCAAGGGATAATTTCTATTTTTTAAAATTTGCAGAGGTTAGACTTGTGACTTAAGATGTGATTGATTTTGGAGTGTGATTCGTGGGCTGATGAGAAGAATATGCATTCAGTTTTGTTGGGATGAAATGTTCTCCCCAAATGTAGATGTCTGTTAAATCCAAATGTTGGATGGTTAAGTTTAAATCTAGAATTTCTTTGCTTAGCTTCTTTTTAGAGGATCTGTCCAACACTGTTAAAGGAATGTGAAAGTCTCTGACTACTAAGGTGCTAGAGGAGATCAAGTTACTAATGTCTATTAGAGTTTCTCTTATAAATTGAGGCGCATTCTGTTTGGGTGCATAAATATTAATAATTGAAACCTCATCATTTTGAATATTACCTTTAACAAATATAAAATGTCCATCTTTATCTTTACTCACTTTGGTTGGTTTAAAGCCTATTATATCTGCAAATAAGATTGCAACACCTGCTTTTTTTCTGTTTTCCATTTGCCTAGAATAAGATGACCATCCCTTCACCTTGATTCTATATTTATTTTTTAAGGCAAGATGAGATTCTTGTTTGCAGCAGATGTCTGAAGTTTTTGTATCCAGTCAGCCAACCTGTGCCTCTAGAGGACAATTTAAACCATTCATGTTAATTGAAAGTAATGATAAGCCATTCGAATGTGAAGTGGGTATTTTAGATCCTTTTGCCATTGTAGAGTTTAGTATGTGGTCGAATGTTTCTACTTGAGTTTATTTTTGTGGTGGAGGTTTGCGCTGGTTGCTATGGAGGATAGATCTGAGAATATCCTGGAGAGCTGGTTTAGTTATGCCAAATTTCTTCAATGTATGGATGTCATTAAAGTATTTAATTTCTCCATCATAAATGAAACTCAGTTTGGCTGAATATAGGATCCTGGGTTGGAAGTTATTTTGTTTTAGGAGGTTAGAAGTCGATGCTCACTCTCTTCTAGCTTGAAAGGTTTGAGCAGAGAGATCTGCAGTTATTCTAATATTCTTCCCCTTGTAAGTAATGGATTTTTGCGTCTTTCTGCTTTCAGAATCTTCTCCTTCATGTTAACTTTAGTGAAGTTAACTATGATGTGCCAGGGGGATGTCTTATTCAGGTTGAGTTGTGCTGGGGTTCTGAAATTGTCTGCTATGTCTGGAAAATTCTCTTTCACAGTTTCAAGAAGATGGGACTCTGGGTCTTGTGAAGCCAGTTCATCACTTTCAGGTATCCCTATAAGACGAATATTGGTTTTCTTTGAGTTATCCCAGAGCTCTCTGAGAGAATGATTCATTTTTGCCTTCCATTTCTCTATTCTTTGAGTGTTTGGGAGCATTCCATGTCTCTGTCTTCAGTGTCATAAATCCTTTCTTCTGCTTGCTCTATTCTGTCACTGAGGCCTTCTACTGTATTTCTCAGATTTTGGAGGGTTGCAACTTTTTGTCTCAATGTGTCAAAATCTTTGGTCATTTTGTCTTTCAATTGGTTGAATTCTTGAGACATCTGAATTAATCCTACAATTTCTACCTCCATCTTAGTTTCCATTTTGTTGATCTTGTTTGCAATCCAGATTCTAAATTTGATTTCAGACATCTTAGCTATCTGTTTGTGGATGGGATCCTCTGGATTGGATGGTTTGTCATTCTTTGGGGGAGTTGCACAGTTCTGTTTATTCATGTTGCCAGAGTTTTTCTGCTGATTCCGCCCCATGATTGTTTTTCAGTGTTTAGCTAGATGAGCAGGTCAAGTGAAATTGGACTGGAAACTTCTACGGTTGTGGTTGACCAGCCCTCCACTTAGGAACTGGGACCGGTGGCTGCAGCTTTTCCTCTACAATTTTGCAAAATTTTTTACTACTGTACAAAATTTTTTGTTACTGTATAGTAACACAGTCTGTGACTGTAGAGGCCTACTTAGTGTAGTGGGGGTAGGTAGCTCTGTTTTGTATTGAGCTGATTTCTGTCAAATCTTAGTGAATCAGTAACCCTGGGATGCAGTCTCTGTTTTGGTGAAATACAAGCAACTAGGACATCCCTTCCCCCACCAGTAGTGTCTGGAAGAGGACAATCAAACCTTCCCAGTATAGAAAAACCTGGGACCCACCTTGGAGGATCCTCGGATAATTGTACAATTCAAGAGTTCCAGCCCAATTGTCCCCAACAGCCCCCAGCTCTCTAGCTGGAAAGTTCAAGAGGGTTCCAGCAACTAGATGTTAGGGGCTATTGGCAGCTTGAGTTTCTTGCTCTGAGGAGTCAGAAATGCCCATTCAATAGGAGGTTTAGAGCCAGGGAGTTGGTGCCTCTTACCTCACCTTGGTTGTCCTTCACCTCCGGATTTTGGTCACCCCTGTGTCTGGTAGTCTCTCTGTCAGAGTCTGTTAACCCAGTCTCTATGTCCCTATTCTGTCCAAAAAGCAAATGTGCCAGGACTATGCGCTTGTCAGAGTCAAAATTAGGTTGTTGCCTCTTCCTCGTGGTTACCACAGTCTACCACCATCCAGCAGGGAGAGGCTGAGGTCTGCCTGCCTCAGGGGCTCAATGGCAGCTGAAGAAAGTTCCACCTGAGCTCAGTCCAAACCTGAGGCTATCCTAACAGCAAAATAATTTCTCCCTCAGCCACTGTATGCTTGTTGTTGTTGTTCTGCAGTACTGAAATCCCAGTAGGGCAAGGTATGGCTCCCTCTGGAAGGCCACAGAGATGGGGAGATGACTCTCTAGAGTTAGACCCCAGCAGGATCACTCTACTAATGCTGAAGTTGGGTAGAAGGTGCCTCCTCTTAGGTTCGTGCACTTCAGCAGCTTCTGAGCCTCCACCCACAGTGTGGGAATCCTAGCCTCTGTCTGCTGCTGAGATACTCTTTTTCTTTGGGACAGGATAGTCCCCTTTCCCTATATGTCTTCCTGTACAGTTACTGGATTCACAGGAACAGCACAGCTGTACAGTCACCATCTATGCAATGCCCAGTCCTAGCTAAGAAATGCAGACATTCTGGATTCTGGATGAGTTGGATTTCTAGTCTTCCAGACTGGGGGAGGGGTTAGACTGAAGAATCAAGGTGGCAAGGAAAACATTTAGAACACCAATCACATTGAGACTAAATGAACTAACAAACAAATAGAAAGGCTACCAGACACACAAGCCCACAGACTCATCCTCAGTCAGAAACACATAGACATACAGACAAAAAAAAAAAACAAACAAAAAACCAAACAACAACAACAAAAATCTACAATAAAAATAATGATACTTGTAAAATACTTGGGGAAAAAAAGCCTCTAAAAAATCAGATGTAAACACTCTCAGAAGCCATAAGAAGGGAAGAAGAGGAAGGGGAAAGAGGAAAAAAAAGTAGTGTTCATAAAAGAGTTACAAAGAAGAAGAAAGGAAAAAGAAAAATACAATTGAAAATAGAAGAAATAAAAATATCATATTAAAAAAGTAAAATAAAAAATTAATTATCAATGACTCCTCCAAGAAGAGGATGAAAAAAAACCCAATCTCAAAAATATTATTCTTGTACATATATAGAAATACACATCTATATGTATATGGTAGATGTCAACTTTAGTGTGAATAAATTTATAATGCAATATACTTTCTGGACACCAGATGGCGTTGTGAGTGGTTCCCAGGCTTATACCTGATTCACCGTTTACTTTGTTTCTATGGTAACCACTCAAACCCCCACCCCCCCCCTCCCCCCCCCCCCCGCCGCCCCCATCGCCATTTTTGGAGTTTCTCCAACAGTTTGTTTTCTAAAAGTTGTCCCACTTAGGGTGTTCTGCTCCAGATAGCACTCCCATCTGACCTCCAAACTTGGTGCAGGAGTCCACACTTCACAAATCTCTCCACTCTGCTCCCACGTTCTTCTGCAAACTGGCAACTGTAATCCGCTGTGGGAGAGGGGCTGGCTGCCACCGCTGCTGCTGCTGCTCTGGCTGCCACCACTGCTCAGGACTTCAGCTGTTTCCACTACTGCAGTGCACGGGGACCCTCTTCACCAATTTCCACAGCTCAGAGTGTCTCCTCCAAGCCCCAGTCCCTGCACAACCTGAACAGTCAGGCCTCACCAGGATTCCCTACCAGGGATGGCACTGTCTGTTCAATTACTCCCAATGATCTGGGGAAAAGGTGTCCGTCATTTAGGACAATTCAAGATGTCTGGTTCCCGGCAGGATCCCCTCCCTTTAATTCTCCCTTGGGCTGCCTAGTCCTCTATGGCTCCAAGCAGCACCCCTTTCTGGTCACCAAACTCAGGAATCCACACTTCACCAAAATTTTCATCAATTAGGTTTTGCAAGTTGTGAACTGCTGTCCTCCCTGTGGGAGGGTTGGTTGCTGGCCGTCTCCGCTGGGCAGGGGAAAGTCTATAGCAGAGTCCAGGGTTTTGAACTACACCTCGAATACTGCAATCCACCAATTCACTGTGCATCTCCAGCTGTCTGTCCACACCAATAATCCACATGGGAAAAGATCCAGAACCCCTTCCTCTCACCTGATGTCCTGTGAGAGATGGGCTATGCATCTGTCCCGACCGCCATCTTGCTCCAAGCCTGTTTTATTTTTTTATTAAATCATAGCTGAGTACATTAATGCAATCATGGGGTACAGTGTGCTGGTTTTATATAAATTTGAAATATTTTCATCAAACTGGTTAACATAGCCTTCATGGCATTTTCTTAGGTATTGCATTAAGACATTTATATTCTACATTTAGTAAGTTTCACCTGTATCCTTCTAAGATGTATCCTAGGTGTGGTGCCACAAATTACCCTCCCTCCACCCATCTTCCCCACTGCCCTCCCCTCCCTTGCCCCTTTCCCCATATTCTTGTGCTATATTCATATGAAAGCTATAAATTAGTTTCATAGTAGGGCTGAGTACATTGGATACTTTTTCTTCCATTCTTGAGATACTTTCCTGAGAAGAATATGTTCCAGCTCCATCCATGTAAATGTGAAAGAGGTACAATCTCCATGTTTCTTTAAGGCTGCATAATATTCCATGGTGTACATATACCACAATTTATTAATCCATTCGTGGGTTGATGGGCACTTGGGTTTCTTATATAACTTAGCAATTATGAATTGGGCTGCAATAAACATTCTGGTATCTTTGTTATAATGTGATTTTTGGTCTTGTGGATATATACCTAGTAGAGGAATTACAGGATTGAATGGCAGGTCTCTTTTTATATCTCTAAGTATGATAGGTTCCAATTATCTCAATGGGACTGTTACTTGTTTTATGTTTTTGTTATAGTGGATATAATGCAGGTTCTAGAGTCTTAAATGCTTCTGTGTACCATTCTTTAATCTGGTAATTGTCATGAATGATGCAATGATAATAAGTTCAAGTTTTCATGACATGGTTGACCACGGAGATCAGTGGGTGAGTTCCCACTAGTGAAGATCTGGCTCTCTTGTCTTCCTTGAATTGATCAACCTCTTGCAAGTGGAAGAATGACTGAAAGTGAGGACTGAGGTAAATCGCTCATACAACTGGACGATGATTAGATCACATGTGATGGTAGAACACTCAACCCACAACCTCTGCAACCACTGGTCCAGGACAATAAATAACATCCTTTGCAACAACTGGCCCAAACCAGTCAGGATTTTGTCAACGAATGCCAGCTTTCCTATTTTGCTACCTCAATTTCCCCCTCAAGACCAATCAGAGAAAGTACAATACATTTCCCTCAAAAGTCACATAATCCACCCTACTTTTGGTAGCTTGCCTCCTGCTTCCTCATGCCAACAATTCCAATCAGAGCTTACATCCTCCATTTCTCGCTGTTTTTCTTCACTATAAAGTCTTCCTACTCTCCTGTCTGTCTTTGAGTCTCTGCCAAATGCAAGTGGTGGTGGCTAACTCCCTTGCTATAGTAAGCTCTGAATAAGTAACCTGGATTTGTTCTCATTTTGGTGAACTTCACACATTTCTACAAGCAAAGAAGTAAAACCATCTTGAAATTGCATAAGATGCCCCTCAAAAGCTTAAAATCTTAAAAAACTTCTGCAATTACTCTGTAAAAGAACTGAGGTATTGTTAAGTGAATGTCAAGTAAATGATTTTGGTTCACAGTGGTACCTTAAGGGTAAAGTAGATTATTTATTTTTAGTGGAACTTTGTAAAAGAAGGGCCCTGAGCATCATCTGAAAGTAGAGAGAAATTTTTTTTTCTAAAATTTATAGGAAGACAAAACAGAGTCTGGGGTGACAGGAGAGTGGGTTGCTGTATATATATGGAAGATATAAATCACTTGGGACCCCAGAGCACTAGCTACAGACTAAAGAATGTCTTGAAATTTGTACACAAAGAATGCTGTGCTGGGCTGATTCCCAGGTGGTACGCTATTCAGATGTGTTCCCTCTGAGTCTCTCTGGGAAACTCCTGTTTTTAGCAACTAGATGGCTAATAAATTCACCTGAGACCGAATATAACAATTTTGCTTCTTATATCTTATTTATTCATACATTTTTAGGTTAAAAAAATTGTTATGCTGAAAAAAGTAGACCATGTATGATAAAGGATAACTTATCCTTTAATTTTTCAAGAGCCGTTATGAGAAAATGTTAACACTGTCTCTGTGTTAACACAGTCATATGTTAACTAAGTCGCTAAGTGAGGTGAGTTTGCAGTTCGCTAAGGTTGCCTCGTTAGTGACAGATCCTGGATTTGAAGCACACTTATCTGAGCTCTTAACAATACTACAGGACATCTCCTTCACTGCTCCGGAGGGGACATTTGTTGTTTTTTTATTTGCTTGGTAAGTACACTTGCGACTTTAGGCAAATTACTTAATTGTCTTAATTTTATGTTTTGAAAATTGTAAATGTGAAGATTAGACTTGCATAGATGATCATGGGTAAGCAAACTTTTTCTATAAAAAAAAAATGGGGGCAGGGCCTGTGGCTCAAAGGAGTAGGGCACTGGCTCCTTATGCCAGAGGTGGTGGGTTCAAACCCAGCCCTGGCCAAAAAACTGCAAAAAAAAAAAAAATGGTAAATTTAGGCTTTTCAGGTTATGCACTCATTCTAATTACGAAAGCAGTCACAGGGGAAAAGAGAAGGAAATTAACATTGACAGAGTTGGTACTATGAACTCAGGGCTTTAATGGTTAAAATATTTCATCTTCATAATTTGATCGCTATGTAACAGATAAGCCAACGGAGTTTCAGCAAGCTGAAATCGAGCATCCACAACTACGTGGCTGAGGAAGAACAGAGCCTCCTGAATGTCGCTGCAGCTTCCTGTACTTGCTGTCCACATGTATGCTGTCCTCAGGAATTCTGTCCACACTTGCCAAAGAAATAATAGTACCTGCTAAATATATATGTATATGTAGAAAACATGTATATTACTTAGTCTTCACAAGACTGTAAGTGTCCTTGTATCTCCTCAAGAATCTCAAGAAGTGCATTTTCCCTACTTCAGAAAATGAAATTGGCAAGTCTAGGACAAGAACCCACATTTCCTAACTCTTAATTCCTTAACCAGGAATTTATTTCCTGGTCAACATTTGTTTAATTAACACAGAAGAATATTTTCCTTTCTCTGAACGTCACTACATGTAGCTGCCAAGGCAATTCTAACCAGCAGAAGTAGTTGAGAATAGATTAATGGTTTGGGAGGGAATATCAAATTCAATGCAACAAAATCCTGTTAAAGCAATAAGCGTGATGTCCAGGAAATATCAGAAACTCTTGTGCTTTGTGAACTACTTGGCGATAGGCTGAAGGCCACCTGGATTCCTCTTTAAGGAGCTCCCTACATGAAAAATGGCTTCTCAGAACGTCTGACCCTTAGATCGCCTGAAGTTCTGAGCAGGAAGAAGCAACTTTCTTTGGCTGACAGTTTCCAAAATATAAATACAGAGGTTCAAGGGCAGAACATTTTATTTTTTTAAACTATATATTGAAAGAAAAAGAATTTAGAACTCTTCCCACGTGACTCCATTGAAAACTCTTGAGCATTTCTTTTTGCAGCCCCACTGGAGGTGATTTTCTGCTTGGAGAGCTTCTGGAGGAGAGTAAGGACGCCTGTGTCCAGTCTTCCCATTTGTGGCCTGGGCCTCTTGTGGCTCAGGCTGATGAAGCAGAGAAGGCACTAGAAGACCTGGGGGAGCTCACAGAGTCATTGGAAGGCTGCAGAACAGGTGTGGGGTGGAGCTTCCAGTAGAGCAGTCTGGTGGGGAAGTGCTCAATTGAGCTCCCAGCTTTGCTGGTTCTGACAGGGTCTGACATTGAGCATCAGACGCTGGGCTGGGGGAGGAAAAAAAAAGAGAAGAGCAGGGAAGAGAGACGCGTTCCTAGTGTCTCTAAGTTTCAACCTCGTGTCTTTGATGGGACTAAGCCTGGGAAACAAGTAGCTGGTGTTTCTGCCCCTTTAAGGAGAAGCCATTTTATCCCCCAAGAACCATACCGGGTATCCAACACAAATGATGAACGTCCATGACAATTTCCTGCCATGAAGCCTTGGGCTTCACTGAACCTTGTTCTTGAAGGAATCCTCTAGCATCCAAGCTCTGAGTCTCTCCCTCTCACCTTCTAATCCTGAGTGTTTTTACCTCTTACAGCGGGGTCCGTGTGTCACCCACGGAATTCTAGTATCTCTACTGGGGAGCACCCGAGGGCTGTGTAGGGCAACATTTGCAGTTATGCTCTGGGAGCCATGGAGCTTCCTCCAGACCCCACAGGGGTGAAGCTTTCTTCCTCTCCACCCCTCCCTCCTCGTCCACACACAGCCTGTTCCACTTTGGAGCAAATCAGGCTTGAACTGCTTGCATACTGGACTTTGATTCTTTTGAAGGACACTTTTAATGCTAAAACCTGATAGTCACCGGGATAGCCAAAGCCCCTCTAAATGTCTACCATCTTATCTTGTTCATCTTTGCAACCCTGTGCCTGCCATGACACCTGGCAACCTGGCATAGTAGAGGCACTTAAAAAATACTTATGAATAGAAACAAATATTTTACTCATTCATCCATTTACCTGTTCACTGGAGAAACACTTGTTCACCTCCTGATGAATTGGGAGGCCCATTTGCTCTTCACCCCCTTGACTGCCAGTGCTGAGTTAGCCAGTGTGTCTGACTAGTCCCTTTCTTCTCTTGCTGTGCAGTCTCTGTGCAACTGTGCCTAATCACAGGCCTCATCAGCCTGAGGGTAAAAACTAAGCTTTTATTAATCATAACAGACATTACTATCATTATTACTTTGGTCTCACTCCCTTTTTGCTGTTACACATTTTCTCTAGTTTGCTGACCTTGTTTCTCTTGGTGACTGGTTCTGCTGTAAGCCTCATCTCCCTATGAGCACGCGAGGCAGAAATGGTGGGAAGAGCCTTTGCTGCAGAGATTATGGAGCTTTAATGGAACGTGTATGCAAAAGTGCTTCGAGCAGGGGAAACTGTTCTCAAGGGTCAGAGGTTGTTATTAAGTAGGGCTGCTTGCCAGCCAGCTGGGTACTTGGGAGAAATTTTGAATGACAAGAAGATACTCACGCAGATAATTTATGCTGCTGCTCCAAAAGCACTTTGCAGTCAAGTCTCTGTCAAGTCTTAGTTTCCCCCCTGGGGAACAGCCACCACTTGTCGGTATCTTTATTTGGTGCTAGAATCACTGTGCTGGTTATCAGGGCCTTCGCTTCTTTCAGCTAACATCCCGTGAATATCTTTTAATGTTTCCTTCATCCCACCCAGCCATTCATTCATTCATAGACACATTCGGCGGTTTCTGAGTTCCCATTGATCCACCCACCCATTCATCCATTCATAGACACAGTCAGTGATTACTGAGTTCTCATGATGTGCAAAGGATTAGAAATAAATGCACAGTCAAGAATCCTTGCCTTTTTCACGTTTACATTCTAGTGGTGGTGACATACAAGTGAAAACAGAGATTAAGACACAGAAATGTATGAAGTGTCAGATGGTAATAACTGCTAAGGAGAAAATAAAAGCAGAGAAGAGAGCTAGGGAGTGCTATCTATCTATCTATCTAATTTTGGCTAACACAGCCCAGATAGGAAAAACATCGTCCGCTCTGGGCAATGACAGCCACTCTTTGAACTAGGTGTCAGCTCTACCTGTGTATGAAGCACCTTGACTCATCTAGGAGAGGTGAAGGGATTTGGCTGAGGTCGCACAGGGAGTTACTTAGTGGATAAGTAGATATTTGGACTCGGATATATCTGACCTTGAATAGCCAGGCGCTTCCTGTAACGCTATGCTGCCCACATTTTTTCCATCTGTAAAACATTGGACTGGGCTGAGCTTGGGCGCACAGGCAGGGTCCTTCCTTTCTGCTCCCACTTGCCTTGCCTCAGTGGCCTTCTCTGAGGGCTGCAGAGCCAGCTTAATGGCCACCAGCAAAATTGGAGATGACTGACATCGTACTTCCTCCTCTCCCGCTCACTTTGGAGAGATTATTTCTGGCTACAGACAAGTGGAAATGGAAGAGAGTCCATTTCACTGTTCAATGCTGTTAGTTTGCCAGTGTTTGGAGGCACTCGTGTTATTTATGGTAATAAATGATGTAGATTTTTAAGCAATATTCATGATGATGTCAGAACAATAATGTTAAAGTAGTCTAAATATATGAGATATCCTAGAGAATTCTGGAAGGAGGACCCACCTATTGCGGCTCTGGGTAGGGTGTGGGAGTTCTTGGGGCCATTGGAGACTCTGAGGTGTGACGTCAAAGCCTCTGCAAACACAAGCTGGATCTTGTAGCCAAGTTCCAAGCGTGAAGCGCCAGCACTTCCTAGTGCTCTAATGAATGTTTGGTGACAAGGAGACTTCAGACAATGTAATGCAAGGGTGGAGGATGGAAGCGGTTCTTCCATATTCTCTCATCTACTTCCAAACTTTACTCTTGGTCCCTAGGGTGGCCTCCTAAACTAATGACTTACAAGTCCTTTCCTCAATTCTGTTTTTCAAGGGAATATGGCTAAGATAAGGTATATTTACTCTCTGTCTCTGTCTCCTTGATTAGATAAGAAAATCTGTCTATCATCTCTCTCTATGTATGTATGTACGTATATATGTGTCTATCTATCTATCTATCTAATCAGGGTGTGTATATGTGTGTGTGTGTGTAGTTGCATCCAAACAGTACATCTTGTCACCTTTTCAAACAATTCTGTTAGAAAAATTACAGTGGTGTCTGAGAAGGAATGGACCTTTCTGTCACACCTGACACTTAAGCAGCCTTAATTGTCTACGACTTGCTACAACGTTCTGCTGGTTCCTGAGTTATCATATACCGTGTAAGTCCCATTAAAGGCTCCACAAGCCCTTTTGGAACTTTCTCACAGTAAGTAATTATATATTGATGATGGAAAAGTCAGCACACCTTGATTGCTTATGTAATTTTGAATTAATTACATTACTTTCAGATTTGTATGTTATAGAGGAAGGTGCTTATCAACTGATTCCAATTAATGTATAACAACTTCATGTTATACCTAGAAGCTCCGAACGCTTAAGGTATTATAGCTCCCAAGGTGCAATTCATTCATTCTTTCATTTATTCATTCATTCCACAAATATCTGTCGAAGTTTTAATGTGAAGAAGGGGCTTTGGGAGTTGGTGCAGTGAAATGGAGACTGCGTGACCCTTGGTGCTGCCTCGTGAGGTGGGTGTGAGAGGCAGACAAATAACCATGAGGGGAAATGGCAAGAGAGAGGCTCCTCTTCCCTGGTGTCATCTTCATGTGTAGTGGTCCAGCTAAGGAAACGAAAGCTACTCGGAGGGAATTCGACGTAGGGACATGGTACCACAGGTGATGAAAAAGAGGGGAAGCTGATGAAGACTGACAGGGGCATAGCAGGAAGCCACTGCCTCCCATAATTTGGAAGGACCACAGGAAAAGAGTATTTTGGGGGCCCTGGGACAGAGGAGACCAGGGAAAGCCGGACCATGGCCTGCCAGCCTGAGCGGAGCGTGGGCATGATGCAGCTCTGGAGCGTAGAGATGGGAGGAAGGATGCTTTAACTTCACCTTCCTCTCGCCCTCTGGGCTCAGCAGTACCTCTCCTGAGACCCGCAGCCTGCAGAGATGAGCCCGGTGTGTACAGAAAGGGGGTAGGATGAGGGATTTGAAGGCAAACTCAGGCTTGCCCAGAACCCTAGCATGGATCACTGCCTCCCAACATTGCACTTTAATGTGGCAAAAGTTTGTCTGTCATACAGAGACAACAAATAACCTCCACTCCAAACGTCATACCCCGATGGTCAGCCACTAGCAGTAACTAAGCAGACGTTTGAGCTACTATGTCGGAAGGATCTACCTTCCCTTGTTTTCCAGGCAAGTGGTCCAGGCCGTCTCGTTCCCACCCGCCTGGATGTGCACATCAGACACACGCACTCAGGTCCACCCAGCCCCCGAGTTCCCTGCCGCAGCCGTAGAGGTGGCCTGTGCGGCCAGGTCTGAGCTAGCCTGGGGGTCAGGGAAGAGGTCTCAGAGGAAGAGGCAAGTCGCCCGTGATTTGTAAGTATCTTAGGAGTAGGGCTAGACAATGGGAAGAGAGGAGTGAGGACATGCGTGTTCAGGGGCAGAGAAGAGCTGTGCACGGCCGAGGGGGGACAAAGCGTCCAGCAGGGCGGGCTCTGGGAGGAAGCAGAATCTCTCAGTGGGGTTTCTCAGCCAATTTAATAAAGTGTAGTTGGAGGGACTCCTGTTACACCAAAAATTATATGATTTACAGCGTTTACTTGCTGCTGACATTGGATGCTTTGAGAAATAAAAGAACAGCATGAGACGGGGCGCTAAAGCTGAGCCCCCAAACCCGCCAGCACATGATTAAACACTGGGGGAGGCAGGCGGAAGGTGGGGCAGGTGGGGCCTTCCCGGAGGAGTCCCATCTCCCAGACAGACAGCCAAAACTCTCTGCTCTGTGGGAGGGTCTGATGGAGAGCATCCCCGGCAGCCGGGGGTAAGCCACCCCTCAGCCGTCACCCCTGGGACGTTGTCAGCGAGGAGCGAGGACTTGGGGGTCCCGCTGCTGCTTCCTGTGTGTTGTGACAGTCTTCAAACCCAACTGTAGGAAATAGTGAGTATTGTCATTCCCATTTTACAGACATGGAAACTGAGATTCAATGGCTTGGCTAAAATGCCTGTGGTCACACAGTTAGACAGCGGCTGAACTGCGGTGAGAACCCAGTTCCACTTGGGTCTAAACAAAATGCTCCTACCATGGCCCTGGGATGTTTTTACTTTTAACTGCAGTTTGTGTGTTTGCTTGTGTTTGTGTGTGTGGTTGTGTCTGTGTGTGGTTGTGTCTGGTGTGTGTGGTTGTATCATGTGTGGTTATGTCTGTGTGTGGTTGTATCATGTGTGGTTATGTCTGTGTGCCATTGTGTCTCTGTGTGTGTGTCTGTGTGTGTGGTTGTGTTTGTATGTGGTTGTGTCTGTGTGTGGTTGTGTTTGTATGTGGTTGTGTCTATGTGTGTTTGTGTCTGTGTGTGGTTATGTTTGTGTGTGGTTGTGTCTGTATGTGGTTGTGTCCGTGTGTGTGGTTGTTTCTGTGTGTGTGTTTGTCTGTATGTGGTTGTGGTTGTGTGTTCTTGTGTGTCTGTGTGTGTTTGTGTTTGTATGTGGTTGTGTCTGTGTATTCTTGTGTGTCTGTGTGTGGTTGTGTTTGTATGTGGTTGTGTCTGTGTGTGAGGTTGTGTTTGTATGTGGTTGTGTCCATGTGTGGTTGTGTCTGTGTGTGGTTGTGTCCGCGTGTGGTTGTTTCTGTGTGTCATTGTGTCTGCGTGTGTTTGTGTTTGTATGTGGTTGTGTCTGTGTATTCTTGTGTGTCTGTGTGTGGTTATGTCGTGTGTCATTGTGTCTGTGTGTGGTTGTGTTATCTGTGTGTTCTTGCTTCATGGCCTGTAGTGCAGGGTGTTCTTAATGGAGGATCAAAGAGCAGGGCGGGGAATTTAGTGATTTTCTGAAAGTCTGCTGTCCTCTCGTGAATATTCTTGCTACTTCCATAGACTGTTCCACTTCACATTTGCCTCCAACCTCCCGCTGCCACTGTCTCTCCAGTTTGGTCTCGGGTCTACAGTCTCTCATCTACTGAGGGAGAGGGTTGGGGTTAGGTCCCTGAGTCTAAGTCCTGTGCTCTTCCCACTCTGTCACTACGGTTTCTCGTGCCCTCTGTTTAAGTCAGCCTCGTATATCCTGCTCTGTGTCGCCGGCCTCCTAATGTTCAGTTCATGTCCGTTCATTTATTATTCATTCAACAAGTGTTTGTACATCTGTTTTGTGCTAGACACTGTAGTAAGCACAGAGAGTGGAGGAGAATTCTTTTCATTCCTTCTTTCACTTATACTTAGTACCAAACTGGGTGACACTTACACTCACATTGTTTCCTGGCTGTTACAGGAGAATATTAGAACTTAAAGGATCCTAAAGATCTAGTCAATGCCTCCACATTAAAAACAGGTCCCGGTAATCAAGACGCAAAATTTCAAATACAATACTAGCTAGCAGAATCTAGCCGTATTTTCAGGAAAACTATACCACGGGGAAGGAAGTCATTCCAGAAAGAGAAGGATGAATCAATAATATAAATTAATACAAGTCTCTATATTAATGGATTTAATGACAAAATCTCTATGAACTTTGTCTAGAGGCAACTAATGCAGCATCTTATTGATCTTATGTACATGCTAACTGCATATAATATAGGACAGGTGTACGCGCGGCCCTGTGTGTACACACGCCGTCACGTACTGCCTTACAGGGTTACGGCCAGTGATGCCCCGTGTCTATGACAGTCTCCTCCCATAAGATCGCGATGGCGTATTTTTGCTGTACCCTTTCTACGTTTAGCTGTATTTAGCTACACAAATACCGTTGTGTTGTGGTTGCCCCTATGTAGTATTCAGTATGGCAACCTGCCTGACAGGGCATAGCCCAGGAGTGACAGGCCGAGTAGCCTGGGCGTGCGGTGGGCCCCACCAGCTAGTGTGTGTGAGCACACTCTGCGATGCTTTCAGAATGATGAAATCCCTGTCACCTAGTGACAGGTGCTTTTGTGTATGTGCACATGTCTGTGTGTTTTTAACACACACACACACAGGTTTACATGTATGAAATGAGCAACAGGAAGCGGATACCAAGTTCTCAGAGACAAGACTCAACCTAATAAAGAAATTTTCCCTAAAGTAATTTATACATTAAATACAATTCTAATAAAAATACCAAATGCCCTTTAAGCAAGTGTTAATGGAAAAAGCAACAAAGAAGAACAGCCAGGAAATGCAGAAAAAGAAGTACAAAAGCAAAAAGGAGTAGCTGCTCTACCAAATATTTTAAAATATATCATAAATTTTTACTAAAAAAGTAGAACAGAATAAAAAAATCTAAATGTATACGGGACTCGTATAGAGAAATTCGTGTATATTAAAGCTGGTAGTTCAAATCAGTGTGTGTGCTTATGTATGCACGTGTGCTTGTGTGTGTGTGTGCATTTGTGTATGTGTGTGTGTAGAAGGGCTGAGGGAACAGACTAGTTCATAAAAGTAATACCTGAGTAGCCATTTGGGAAAAAAAATGGATTCTTATTCACTCTGTACATCAAGAAGAATCCCAAATGTATCAAATATTTAAAAGTCAAAAATGAAATAAAAGTGGCAAAAGAAAACGTGTAAGAATATTTTATTAGCCAGGAATGAGTAAAACATTTTCAATATCCTACAAAATGCAGTAGCCAGATGAGAAAAACATTTATAAATCTGGCTTTATGTATTTAAAGTATCTGCATGCAAAAAGTTCTATAAGCAAAGTCAAAGACAAATGACCCTCGGCAGTATATCTATAACTGTCACCAAGACTTATGCCCCTAATACACAAGTAGCTTCTACTTATGTATTAGTCAATACGGAAAAGATAATCAATCACTGGAAAAATGGGCAAAGGATATACATAGACGGGCCAGAGAGAAGGAAAATTTACAACTCTACTCTCTTTTGAAAAGGGAAAGTCACTTGACTTTTTACATAATGGAGGAAATGAAGACTGAATTTATACTCATATACTATTTTAACCTATCAAATTGGCAAAAAATCCAAACATTTGATGGGGGCTCATGTTGCCAAGACTGTGTGGAAACATATGATACTGGTGGGTGGTAAATTAATACCATTTAAACTGAAACAAACAAAATTAAAAATGCATCTAGTCTTTAATCCTACAATTCTTCTAGGAAATTATACTGTCAATATATTTGCCTGTGTGAAAATGACATATGCCACATTATTCTTCCCTGCAAAGGATTAGCAATTACCTAAATATTCATCAACAGGGGACTGGGTAAGGGACATCAGGCAGTCGAGCTTTTTTTTAGGAACTGATATAGGAAGATCTCCAAATTGCATTTTTCAGTGAAAAATCAAGATGTAGAACAGTGTATGTGGAATGGAAGGAAAATGGAAAAAAGAGAATAAACACCCATATTTGTTTCTATATTCATCAAAAAGATCTCTGGAAGGGCATCCAAGGAATTAATTATTGTGGAAAACATTTTTTTTTGGTTATTATTATGTTTGCTATTTCCTTTGGAAAAGGTGTCGTGTGGGGGCTTGAAGAGCAGAAAGATTTTTCACTTGATACATCTTCCTACTTTCTGAATTTTAAACCTTGTATAATACATAAATTATTTGTTAAAAACTCTATCTAAAAAATGAATGAACAAACTCAAAATGTCCAAGTTCCCTTTCTGAGTGATGTTGAGGGATGAACCCAGAGGCTCGTCCAATTAACTCGTTCCACTTCCCAATGGACTCTGCAGCAGCGCCACCAAATCCTGTTTGTTACTCCCAGAATAGTTTGAAAACCAACTCTTAATATCCAAGAGGTCACACATATAGCACATCCATAAAAGGCCCTGCATATAGTAATTATTGTGGCACAGGTTAGCCATTCTTTTTATTTTTATAGTCTTTACATGGGCTAATTGAGTCATACAGGTAGTTATAGTCAAGGTGATTTTAAGCTTTTTTTAGTAGTTCTCATGTGGTGCTCACCAATGTCTTCACACACAGCAAAGAGTCAACAAGCGCCTGGTGACTGACGCCTCCGTGGTATTGCCAGCGACTAATAAAAGTAATATTGTTGGTGCAGGATGAGGGGAATAAATGTCAAAATATGGTAGCGTGTCCTGAGGGCCTTTACCTCCTGAGAGAAGAGTGATCAGCTGGCAATTTTAATGTCAAATTACAATCTATGGGGGCCACACGGCACAGAGGAAGGCTCGTGGATGGAACACAAAGACCTAGTGTAGATTCCCAGTTCGACCAGAGAGCGTCTCCCAGACGGCCAGCAGGTGCAGTCACCGTGTCCATCCTCAGCTGCGTCCCGTGCTGAATCCGTCCTCCTGTCCTCGTAGACTGTTAGAAAGTTCAAAAGCTGGATTGGAAAACATTTCTGAAGTATGAGACACACAGTCACACACGACGTGGAACACACGGCGATTCCGTGACAATGCAGGTTGCTTGGCCAAGGACCCGTGGCCGGTGAGGACAGTGTTAAATTCACAGAGCGACCCAAGAAGAGACTCGCTTTCCATAAAGGGAGACTCAGGACTGATGGCAGGCACTTAACAGCATGTTCCAATTACAGCATTTAAATCTAATTGCACACTCTGTTAATCTCTGCCGGTGTGGCATCATTTAATATCATCGTGGCAGCCTCTAACCTCATCAGCAACGTGAGCCGAGCTGAGACTATTGAAAAAGTTCAGTCCCAGGTCTTCCTCTCCCCTTTAATTCTCTCTGTCAATTATGTTGCAGCCCAGAGTTCAAGTAAAGGTCTTGAGATCCGGGGATGGAGCTACCTTTTGAAGCGAAGCCTCCTATAAATATACGGATTATATCAGGAGCCTCTAATTCTTTGCCCTGGTTATTTTTGACGGGTTAGTTGCAGTGACCGGTCCCTGGGGTATAACTTACTAAAGGCTTCTTTTAAACAAATACTGCAAATGCAATCTGTTCCATAGTTTATAGTTCTGGAAATATTGTGATATCAGTAGCACATGTATTTTCTTCCTCCTCTGCAATCTCTCTGGCTCAAATAAGGTTGGTGGTAAAAAAAAAACAAAAACAAAAAAACAACAGACATCACCTTAGCCCGGTTCGTGGTAAACTTTTTATCTTTGTTCTTATTATAAGTGACAGTTGATGAGTGTGAAAGATCTGGTCTCAGACTTAGATTTTAAAATGTAACTTTTAAATCATACAAAAACAAATCGAGGAATGCCACCAACTCTATTTAAATCCTCTATAGGAGTCCATGAATTATGGGCTCATTTACTACTGTTCATGTAGCCCAGTAGTTAGATACTATTATTACCCCCTGTTCACAGTTGAGGAGATTGAGGTGCAGAAAAATTGAGCATTTCGTATGGTCTCTTCGAGCTGGGAAGCAGGAAGCAGGAATTCAAGCCCAGGCAGTGAGAATCCACAGGTATATTTTTTAGGACCAGCTCCATCCCTTCAAGGACTTTTCTTTAAATCTTTCTGAAGAGGTGACACTTACCAAAAGGAGTAAATGATTAGCCCAACCCCGCCATGTGTACTTAAATGCCCAAAAGATTATAACAGTGGTTCTCAGCCCATGGGTCGCGACTCCTTTGGACTGAGTTAAAGGTTCGTGGCATTAGGAAGGTTGAGAACCACTAGATTATAGCAACATACAGTGTCTGGGAAGTTCAGAAAAGCCAAAGTTTCTGAGAACCGAAGTTGGAGAGAAGAGATGGGGCATGAACCAAGTGTGGAAGGACACGAAGGATTTAAAAGAATACAGAAAGAGGCTCGGCGCCTGTGGCTCAGCGGGCTAAGGCACCAGCCACGTACACCTGAGCTGGCGTGTTCGAGTCCAGCCCGGGCCCACCAAACAACAATGATGGCTGCAACCAAAAATGGCCGGGCGTTGTGGCGGGCGCCTGTGGTCCCAGCTACTTGGGAGGCGGAGGCAAGAGACTCGCTTGAGCCCAGTAATAGGAGGTTGCTGTGAGCTGTGTTGCCACAGCACTCTCTCCAGGGTGACAGCTAGAGG
>CAUYON010003754.1:0-11308 GCA_963573935.1 Arctocebus calabarensis
GCTGTGGCGGGCGCCTGTAGTCCCAGCTACTAGGGAGGCTGAGGCAAGAGAATCGCTTAAGCCCAAGAGCTGGAGGTTGCTGTGAGCAGTGTGACGCCACGGCACTCTACCCAGGGCGATAAAGTGCGACTCTGTCTCTACAAAAAAAAAAAAAAAGAAAGAAAAGACAGAATTACAGCCAAGGAAAAAATCTAATATAAAAATTACTGATAATCTTAATACAAAAAGAAAATTAAGTTGCAGTGCTGTAGGGGTGTGAATTCTTGATGTTCTGCTAAGAATTTCCCGTCTTCCTACTCAACATTTTTATGGCTACCTTCCCTTCTCAGGTTGATGTAACACAACTCATAACCCCTTATTGTTGGACGTTTGGTTTGTTTCTTAGATTCACAATTATAGATAATGCTGCTTAAATGTTCATTAATATATCATTTTGTTTTTTTTTTTTTTTTTAATGGAATTAGATATTATGAGCATCTCTATGCAGTGAAGTGCGTTTTTTTTCTTTTTTGGTGGCAGAGAGCCTGTAACAAATCTGTGACCACCAGGGAGAGCAAGGCTGCCTGCAAATGCCCTCTGGTGGCGAATGCCTTTATCCAAACAGGAGCATCTGCAAGCTGCTCTTTCTCTTTTTCTAAAGACTTATTTAAAAAGTGTTAAGAAGAGAGAAAATGAAGGATGAAAGTTCATAGACCGAGTGGACACAAGAGTGAAAGGTCAGGGGAGAGTCACTGGGTCTCTTGTCACCTCCACAGGGCCACACGGCATATCCAGAACCTGGTGACTACATAGGAGCTGGCACTGTGAAAAGAATAGTTAGCATTTGTAGATGCGACTTGGGTGCCAAGCGCTTGTGTCACCTGGATAGGTATTGTAACTCCCAGTAACCCTACTAGTAGCAGCCTAATTCATTTGCAAAGAACTCGCTGGAGCTCAGGAGGAGGAACTAACTAATGTAAGGTCCAGGCATGAGAGAGCAAGACCTACAGAGTGAGGCTGGAGCATCACCGTTGCTTCTCCCTTTTCCCCCACCCTCAGGTGGGAGGCTCCGCTATGCACAAGCGCAGTAATATGCAGAGGTAAGGCGCTGCTCTGGCACAGCTTCCTGAAAGCGCCCCCTGCTCTGAACTGCAATACCTCTCTTCACCTGTCTATCTCCCTCACCAGGGGCAGGAGCAGAGCCAGACCCATTTTTCATGTCTGTGGTCAGACAGGCCAATGGTCAATAAAAAGGCATTGACCTTTTGGAGCACCTGCTGTGTGCTAAGCATCCTTCTAGGCACAGTGGAGAGCAGACTTCATGTCCTGGAGGGCAAACAAACAAAAGAGCAAAAAATATAGATAATCCCTGCATTTCAGATGGCAAAAACTTTAGATAATTACAGCAAAGAAAGCAAAAGGAGGGAAATGCTGGGGAAGGCCTGGGGAAAGGGGAAGGCCAAATTAGCTGGGTGGACAGGGAAGGCACTCGGAGAAGACGTCATTCGAGTGGACTTGAATGATGAGAAAGAGGAAGTGTGTGGACAAGTGGGGGAAGGGAGTTCCAAGAAGAAGGAATGGCCAGTGTGAAGGTGCAGAGGTGGGGATAATTCTCACCAACTAAGAGACACAATGATACCCAGTGGGGCGCAAGCATTTTAGAAAAGAGAGGGGAGGGAGGTGAAGTTCCAGAGGGAAGGCAAGGACAGATCGTGCAAGGCCTGTGGCCCCTGAAAGAGTTAGGGTTAAGTTCTAGTAACAGTGGAAATCAGAGTTTCAACCAGGGCATAACAAGAATGAATTAAGCTTTTCAATCCCTTGGTAGCTGGATGGAGCCCAGAGTGCAGGAAGCAAGGATGAAGGTCAGGAGATCAGTGAGGTGTTGCTGGAATTGTGGAGATGGTGGTGTCATGTCAGGAGACACCAGGGAGCCTGGCTGGGATGAGCACCACAGCCTGGGCACTGCACACATCTTTACTGGACACCAGGTTCATTCCTGTCCATGTAGAGGCCCACAGATGTGACAGTGCAAGTCCTCGCTGCTCCTTAGTACTCAGAGAGGCCCTTCCTGGGTGTTAGATATAGATGTTCATATCAATGAGTATGAAAAATAGAAAATTCAGGACTGCTGAGTGTTGATCAGCCCCAGGACATGTTAGTGATTAATGATGATAATCTTTATCACCTGGTTCCCAGGCTGCAGTCTGTTTGATAAAAATGTGAGGCCTCGGGAGAGACTCTAGTTATTAAATCCCCCTATGATGTCGGAGCAGGTTGACAGTTTTGTTTTCTCCCCGAGGGTCTGTAAACGGTTTGTGGAAAGATAGGTGAGATTTGGCTACAGAAAGGTGAAGAGCATTTTCCGGCTGTTAGTTTTGATGCTATGTGACAAATACAGACAGGTGTCTTATCAAGGTGGCATTTTGGGGAGCACTGACTCTCCCTGTGAGTCAAAGATCAGGAACACAGCCCCCCATGTGGGATGACCACAGAGGCCTCAAGATCCACAAATGCAAGTCAGAAGCGCTGCCCCGAAGTGCCACCCATCACTTCTTCCTAAAGTGACTGTACACTGAATCCTGAAGACCGAGTGTCCAGATGGGATTCAAGGGCGGGTGGAAACGGTGAACATCCATGGAAAGGGGAGGAGAAGGGACAAAGGCAGCCAAACCCCAGTAAGGCAAAGTGGGCGGATGCTGCCTCTGAGCGCCTCTAGTCCTGGCTCTATCTGCACGCCCTGTAGGAGCGTCAGCCAGTACTGGTCTCCTGAGGTCCCCATGTTCTCCCCTGTCAAACGACGAGCTTCTCAGTTCTTTTCTGCCCAGCATTCTAAATTCTATGGGTATTGATCGCAGTGCTGCCCCAGGTCACCTGGAAGAGTTTATTACATTATGTCTGCTGTCTTTTGTTAGAGATGACAGGGAAAGGCTATACCATTTTTTATTAAGATGTCCCTTCGAAATGGACCCCTGCTGTTGCAGAACCACTAGTTCCCCAGTGACATGAGAAATTCGCAGTAAAATCATGCTTGCCTTTTGTATGCCCTTTATAGTTTATGAAGTCCTTAACACATAGTATTAATTTGTTCTACATTTACAGCAGATTGCAGAGCTGGGTGATGCAGGTGTTTTTGCTCTGATTTAATAAAAGAGGAAATAGAAGCTTCGGGTGGTCCAGTGACTCATTTAAGCTGATGCAGCTCGAAAGAGCAGGAGCTGGGATTGAATCAGGTGTTTCCCATCTCAACAGTGCTCTGCTGAGTAATAAAGTTATTCCGCTATAGGCTTTGGGAGAAGGGAAACAAGAATATGAGGAAAAACAGACCCCCAAAATCCTAAGTAGAGTTCTTTTGTAGCAATAAATACTTCCTGCATTTTATGCGCTCTTTAAGACAAAGGATGAGCAGTTCAGCAAATGAATAGTGACCGCAGTGTGAATATAACTGCAGTGGATAACTTAACCTTGGTCTGAGAAGAGAAAAACAGAAGGATGATTTATGGGGCAAGGGAGGACAGGGGAAATGGCTTTAAGCTGTTGGTCATAGTTATGAGCTTTTTGAAAAGAAAAAAAATGCTATGCAAATAACTTTTTCATAAATTATTGAGAAATGTTTGAACAGAGGTAAACATTTAGGTTCAGGACCCCTTCTTCAGTTGTAGAATTTGCGCTATAGAGTTCTCAAAAATGAACTTCTGTAACCTAATCATTTAATTAAGGGGCTCTTCACGGCTCCGAGGGCTCCTTTCCGCAGTGTATAGCAACCTTGGCCTCTATCCCAGGGTCTGGGTAGCCAGGGTCCCCTTATTTGCTCCTAAGTATATAGGGAGACCATGTGGCTGATAATAAATTTTAATGATAATAAAATTTCATGATAATAAGGTCAACTTTTTCATTCCTTTTATTTCAAGTTGTCAAACACAAAGCCTGCCCTGGCTGGGAGGTCTGTGCTCTTTGAGAGATTTTGGAGATACCGCTCTGAGGTATCTGAGGCCTCTGGTTGGTTGTATTTGTTGTTCATGGGTTTTCTGCCTTTTATTTATTTATTTATTTTTGAGACAGAGTCTCAGACTGTTGCTCTGTGTAGAGTGCCATGGTGTCATAGCTCACAGCAACCTCCAATTCCTGGGCTCAAGCGAGTCTCTTAGGCTCAGCCTCCCAAGGGGGCTCAAGAGATCGTCTTGCCTCAGTTTTTTCTATTTTTAGTAGTGATGGGGTCTCACTATTGCTCAGGCTGGTCTTGAACTCATGGGCTCAAGGAATCCACCTGCCTTGGCCTCCCAGAGTGCTAGGATTACATGTGTGAGCCACCGCACCTGGCCTTCTGCCTTTAATTTTTCATGGGAATGAGGGATTAATATTTTTTTTGAGACAGAGCCTCAAGCTGTCAGCCTGGATAGAGTGCTGTAGCATCACAGCTCACAGCAACCTCCAATTCTTGGGCTCAAGCGAGTCTCTTGCCTCCGCCTCCCAAGTAGCTGGGACTGCAGGTGCCCGCCACAACGCCTGGCCATTTTTTGGTTGCAGCCATCATTGTTGTTTGGCGGGCCCAGGCTGGATTCGACCCGCCAGCTCAGGTGTACGTGGCTGGCGCCTTAGCCCACTGAGCCACAGACGACAAGCCAGGGATTAATTTTTAAAACTAGAGAACCTAATTTTAATGGGCAGCGCCCATTAATGGCTGGGAGTAGAGCACCAGCCCCATATACTGGAGGTGACGGGTTCAAACCTGACCCAAGCCAAAAACTGCCAAAAAAAAAAAAAGGCTAATTTACATTCCTAATTTTAAGCATGTAAATCATGAATTCTTCCCTCCAACTCCTCCCTAGCTCACTCCATTACTTCCAAGTACATCAAATGAATTCCAAGGAACAAAGGAGATCAGCTTGGGTTGTTTCCACCATTTAATTTTTAGGTACAGAAGAAGTGAGGTCTTTAGGCAATGAACCATAGCCCAAGAGTGTGTGTATGGCCATGAGCAATCGAGATGTGATCCAGCATCCTGGCTAGACCTCGGCTGGGCTGCCTTCGTCTACGAATCCCTTTCATTTAGCACAAGGCCAGACATGTGGCACATTTAAGTAAATAGGCACTGACTTGAAAACAAGCCAGGAAATCACCTCCTGTGAAGTCCTGGGTCTGCTGAAACATGGGTGGGATGTGGCTTTCTTCTGGGAGGGGAGGAGGCGGTCTGGGACAGTGGTGTGGGGGAGCCACAGCCCCTTTAGGGTACCTGGAGCCTGCTGGGTGTCCTGGCCAATGGGTGTGCGTACCCACTGCAGGGATGAATCCCATTTTCTTGGTAGTCTCCTCTTGGGATGCGTCTAGACCAGAACAGCTTTCGTGGAATCACTGCACCTGCAGGCAGGGTTTCTCTGCAGAGCCCCAGTTTCCTGCCAACAGGCAGACTGTTCTAACTTGGGCAGTCACTAAGACAGAGCAGGCACTTAGAGAAGCGGCCTTCATCTGGAAAATGAAGATAACGCGGCCCCCTGGAGTGGAGACCAGGATTCAGTCTCTACTTGCGAGGAGCTTGTGAGGTGCTCAGGGTGGCAGCGGGCCGACTGGCTGGAAGCCGCCCCTCGCGGAAGTCACTGGCAAGTCAAGTGAAAGGAGCAGTGACTGAAGAGTTTGCGAATGTGAGGCTGGAAAGAATGATGGCCAGGAGGAAAAACAAAAACAAATTGAGACCCATATACCGGAGGTGGTGGGGCCAAACTCTTGGCCCCGCCCTGACTCACTCTTCAGGGCTGAACATGCAATCCTTAACAGGGCCAACAAACAGACAAAATTTCCCCCAACCAAAAAAGCAGAATGCAAAGATTACAACTGGAAGGGCAGCCTACATGATGATAGGTGTGAAATGTATTACCGGGACACTTCCACATGTGGCATTGCTCCCAGGGCTGCAGTGAGAAAAGCTCAGCACCCAAGAGCACAGGCTGTCATGTCGACACACTTGGGCTCTGGCCCTGTCCAGCTTATCAGCTGATGCTCCTGTGCAGGGGATTAACCCCTGTAAGCCTCAGTTTCCTCACCTGTGAAATGGGATTGCACGGGACTTACCTCCTAGGGTTAGCATGAGGTTCAAGGGTAAAACTCACAGCAAGTGCTCAGCACCGAGCCTGGCCTCTAGTGACCATTCAGTGTTCACTGAAGCCTTCTCTGCAGGTGGCATCACAGCCAACGGGTACTGAGCGCTCACCATGTGTTGAGAACCGAGTACTCCGTGTACAGAGGATTACTGAGCTTCAAAAAACTCTGTGAAGTACGTGTGATTTCTGCTTCATTCTCCCATTTTGCAGAAGAGGAAACTGAGCCGCAGAACCAAGTCCACACAAATATGTAGGAATCTCAAGTCCGTGCTGTGACTTGACACTTCATTCTGCCCTCAGCAGAATGACAGAAATAGAGGTTTCTCCACTGAAACTTCCATTGAAGGAACAAGCAGAAGAAAACTAAACTACATAAAATCCAATGCTGAAACTCATAGGAGGGAGCTGAGGAGCAAGAAAAAGCTGCTGATGCTTATGCATTAGGACTATAGTTCTGGAACCAACAAGCCCATCATAACCTTAAGAACTATCAACATTCGAGTGGAGAAGCAAATATTAAAGTGAAACAAAACAGGATAATGTGATTTACCTTGTAGGGTGATCGTAAGAGTTAGAAGCTGTGCATTTATACTCTCTGGTATTTTATAGACATTCAATAAATGGCAGCCTTGATTATGAATAAAATGTGTGGTCTTAAAGCCTCTGGTGAAAATCATAGGCAAAGAGAGCCTGAAGCATCTCTTGTGAATAAGGAATGGGAATAGGAATTAATGTAAAAGTCAAATGCCACAAAGCTTATTTTCCTTTAGTCTGCTATATTTTATGTTAGTTGTCTTAGTCCATTTTCTGTTGCTACAGCAGAATACCTGAGAATGAGTAATTTATAAAGAAAAGTTTATTTGGCTCATGGTTCTGGAGGCTGGGAAGTCCAAGAACATGGTGGTCACTTCTGGTGAGCGCTTTCATATTGTATTGTAACATGGTGAATGGTATCACATGGTGAGAGAACAGGAGTGTGAATATCAGCTTAGGTCTCTCTTCCTCTTCCTATAAATCCACAGTCCCATGATGGGGCTCCAACCTGATGACTTAATCTAATCCTAATCACCTCCCTAACATCCCACCTCCAATCAACATATAAATTCAAACATTAACTTTCTTTTTCTTTTTACTAAGGCATTAAGTTTCTAACACATAAAATTTGGGGGGACACATTCAAATCATAGCATAATAAGTGGAAAAACATATTTTCAAGGATTTTCTTGCAAGCTGTCTTCCCAAATCATTTTCCTTATGGGTTCTTAACTATAAATTTTTTTGCACAAGATTTATGCAGGAAACTAACCTTGACTGTTAGACATTACCTCTGCTCTGCCCCTCACCTTGGGGGACCCTGGTCTAGAACAGGAATGGAGAATCAGGTGGATAAGTGAAGCATGATGGAAATATGACAAATAGTGTGCTATGGAGGCAGAGAAGTGGAGAGCTATGGAGCAGGACTTCCTTTAAGGAGCAATAGCCCAAAGGGTGGACAAAGGTGATGACGCACTTGAGTTTTCCAGGAACCCTGGAGAGGTTGGGGGAGTAAAGAAAGAAGACCAGTTCAAGAAGAGGCGGAGTAGGTTGGCAGAACTTCCACAGGTGATGTGACTATGGAAATAGCAAGAGTTGAGTCTGGGAGGGAAGACAGCAGTCCCATGATGCTGAGCTAAAAGCTTGAATTCCAGCCATGCTGTGAATGATGGGAAGCCACTGAGAGATCTTTATTTATCATACTGTTCGATTTTTACTTTTTGCACATGGGAAAAAAAAAAGCCTTCAAGCACCATGAAAGGGAATGCCAGGAAATGTAGATTTCTCTCCCACCTAGACCCTTCAGCTAGAGAAAACTATTCCTGCTGGAGGCAAACACTGTTACTGACGGATTTTAAGGGAGGTGAAGTCATTGCATTATAAATATATCCCTAGTGGTAGCAGTGGGGAGGATGGACTTAGGGGCAAGGGTGAAGATAAGGGGACTAGTGCGGAAATGGGAGATTCTTAGTCACCATAGGAATGAAGGGAAGAAAGCAGAACACACTTCCAAATTATAATCAACAGGAACTGGTGACTTATTGGATATAAAGTATGAAGCCAAGCATCGTGATGACTCCTAGATGAGGGATCGGGTTGCTCTGTGAATTACTGTGTATCCATAGTAGGCTAAAAAGTTGTAGTTGAGTCTGTAAATTGTGCCCATCTCCCTTTCTTTCTGCTATGAATTGTCCTCTCCAAGTTTTAACTGAAATGGCTTTTCCTGCTGGAGGTTCCATTTTTTGTCTGTTTGTTTGTTTAGACAGAGTCTTACTTTGTTGTCCAGGGTAGAGTGCAGTGGGGTCCACTTAGCTCACAGCAACTTCTAACTCTTGGGTGTAAGCAATCCTCTTGCCTCAGCCTGTTGAGTAGCAGGACTATAGAAAATCACCACAACACATGGATAATTTTTCTATTTTGACTAATTTTTCTTTTCTTTTCTTTTCTTACTTTCTTTCTTTCTTTTATTTTTTCTTTCTTTTTTTTTTTTTAGTAGAAACAGGGTCTTGCTGTTGCACAGGCTGGTCTCAAACTCCTAAGCTCAATCAATCCTCCTGCCTCAGTGTCCCAGAGTGCTAGGGTTACAGGTGTGACCCACTGTGCCCTGCCCAGAGGCTCCATTTTCTAGCCTATCTGTCAGCTTCGTGTGGCCATGTGACACTGAGTCAAAGGGATGTCAACTTCTAGATCATATTCTTTTTTTTTTTGAGACAGCATCTGACTTTGTTGCCCTCAGTAGAGTGTGGGGCCTGGTAGCTCATGCCTGTAATTCTAGCACTCTGGGAGACTGAAGCAGGTGGATTGCTTGAGCTCAGGAGTTCAAGACCAGCCTGAGCAAGAGCAAGACCCTGTCTCTTTTGAGACAGGGCCTCAAGCTGTCACCCTGGATAGAGTCCTGTGGCATCACAGCGTACAGCAACCTCCAATTCCTGGGCTCAAGCGAGTCTCATGCCTCCACCTCCCAAGTAGCTGGGACCACAGGCGCTCGCCACAACGCCTGGCCATTTTTTTGGTTGCAGCCGTCATTGTTGTTTGGTGGGCCCAGGCTGGATTCGAACCTGCCAGCTCATGTATACGTGGCTGGCGCCTTAGCCTGTTGAGCCACAGGTGCTGAGCCACAGATCATATTCTTATAGGGAAGTTTTTGGCCCTTCACTGTCTTGTTCCTTTTCTCTCAGGCTGAAATATGGTCTTGGTGGACACCAGCCTCAACCATATACCACAGATGGGGACAGCCGCCATGCAACAGTGGAGCTGAAAGCCCTACGTCCCTGCAGGGCACAGATGCACAGCTGTCCCTGGGCCTCTCATCTTTGGACTATGATGTGGGAGGAAAGTTTCCCTCCCTCTCAGTGACTTTCAACCTGCATGTCGTGAGAGGACCTTAGGTGTGCTGTGAAAAATTTTAAAGATCATTAATTAAATTATTTTTGACAGAAGTTCAAAGCACAGTAAGTGTATTCTTTTTTCACTCTTTTTTTGATCAACAGAACTTAATTGTGCTGCAGAAATTTAACTACAGGCTGAGAGATTTAAAAAGTTGAAAAACACTACTCTATCTTATGTATCCATTAGAATAGGGAGTCATTTTGTTATAAAATTTTAGCTTACACCTGAATTAATTTGGCCATATATGATGAGAGGCAAAGATTTGTTTTGTTCTTTTTTGAGTTGGGGAGCACAGGGTGTGAAAATAAAACTGACCACCAAGAGTTGTACTGCCTATAGTTCACCAAGAGGTGAGCTCAAGAGGGAGATTAGGAATGGGGACAAGGATTTAGGAGGGAGCAGTTTATAGTTGGTAGTCAAAGGTGTAGAGAGAGATGAGATCTCCAGAGAGATTATGGAAAGCCTGAAGGAATGAGGGCCTAAGATGGCATCTAGGACAAACAAATATTTTAAAGAGAGAGCACCTACTTCATTTTAGGTTACCAGCATTTGCTGGCATGTGTGTTTTCCCACCTGATTATACAAGCAAGCTCTTTGGGTTCATGGATTGTAGTTTACTCATCCCTGAATAAGACACCTACAATACTTTTACACAGAATAGCCATTCAAAATTATTCTAAAGGGGTGGAGCCTGTGGCTCAAAGGAGTAGGGCGCTGGGCCCATATACCAGAGGGGATGGGTTCAAACTCAGCCCCGGCCAAAAACTGCAAAAAAAAAAAAAAAAAAAAAATTATTCTGAGAACAGTATTCTTAAAATACTTTATATTTTAGCAATAGATTTGCTATTTTTCCATTTCCTGACTTTAGACTTAGGCCCTTGTGAGATTCAGAGATTCTCAGACTGGTCACAGAGGAGTGAAGAGGGTCAGGTGCAATCTGGGGCCAGCTTGAGACAACCTGAGTGCCCAAGTAAAGGAGACAGGTGCCTCCTCAGTAAGAAGACAAATATCTCAATAGAAAAGCACCAGGCACAGTGCTTTTAGACTACAGACTGAGGACTATAGCTTTTAGACCATAGGCTATAGACTCACACCTATAATGCCAGCACTTTGGGAGGCTGAGGTAGGAGGATTGCTTGAGCCCAGGAGTTCAAGAAAATGGGTCACAGCCACTTCAGAAAAGAAGGTATACAAAGAGCTAATTACCATATAAAAAGTGTTCAACATGTTTAGTGTTCAGGAAAATGCAAATTTAAACCATACGGAGATAGTCTTTTCATACCTACTAGAATGGCTAAAATAACAAAGTTATTGAAAAATGTTGGCTAGATTGTAGAGCAAGTGGAACCCTCAGATGCTGGGTAGAGTGCAAAATGGTATCACCATTTTCAAGGACTGCTTGGCATTTCCTCCTTAAGTTAAACTCATATCTATCCCATGCCCCCGAAATTCTACATGTAGAGATTTACCTGAATGGAGGCCAGAAAGCAATGGAATGCCATTCTTATAAAGGGCCAAAAGAAAACAAACAAACTCTCCCCCCTCAACCCCCCAGTCAACCTAGAATTCTATATCTAGAGAAAATATCATTTAAATATGATGGAACATGATTTATCTGAAAGAAATGAAAAAGTCTATCTCCACAAAAAGATTTGTATAAGAATACTCATAACAAGGGGAAAGGGAGGGGAGGGGAGGGGGGAGGATGGGTGGAGGGAGGGCAATTAGTGGGAACACACCTACGGTGCATCTTAGCAGGGTACTGGTGAAACTTATTAAAGGTAGAGTATCAATGTCTTTATATAGTGATCAAG
>CAUYON010003755.1:0-20572 GCA_963573935.1 Arctocebus calabarensis
CAGTCGGTGGTAACAGTTGTGATCCAGTTTCCTCCAATGAGCAGATGCTCCAGAGGTTTGCACCTGCCTGGGTCACAGTGAGGTCTGTGGCTCCACAACCAGTCCGCTACTCCCTGTCACTGTTTGGCAGGGGGAGGTGAGGCCTGAGAACCTGGGTACTTAACAGGGGCTTGAGCGTTTCACTCAGTTCCAGCCCTGTCCCTGATTGATGTTGCTGCTGCAACAGAACAAGTTCGCAGAATTTATTTCTGTCAAGGCTATTTTCCCTGATCAGACTGGGGCTGCAAATGGGTTTTACTCTGTCTGTGAGTTCCAGCCCTTTGTCTCAGCTTCCATCTCCTGAGGGCCAGGTTAAGCAAAGCAGCCCCTCTGCGAGTATTCTAATCCCTGCTCTGTGTCCCAGCTGGTACCACCTCAGGCAAATCGTTCACGTGCCTTGGTTGCCGTCTGTTCTGCCCGGCACCGGAGAAGCTGCCTGCCTCCCCTGGCCGCCCAGAAGACTGGGAGTGTCACCTCAAAACATCCCCAGGGGTGCAGCTCTCCAGCTATTGTTCCTGGAGCTGGTTGCTGTTTCGTGCCTTAGGAAACCTTCCCACCAGTCAGGTCTTGTCACAGCTCTCTCCCCTTTCACCACTCCAAGCCGGAAAACCAGCACAGTTCAGCAAGTTTGTGCCCATCCACACCTCTCGAGAAAATCTCCAAGAATCTGGACTCTGTGGGGAACAGGCCTCTAGACTTTGGGGTCAGAGTGGAGGGGAACACCAGGAACACCAACTTGCAGGTCGAGAGTATATACAGTTTTATGCCTGGCTGGAGAGCGCCATGGCACCCTAGTAAGGAATAATTTCTATTCTTTTAAATTTGCTAAGGTTAGTTTTGTGACTTAAGATTTGATCGATTTTGGAGTATGTTCCATGGGCTGATGAGAAGAATGTGTATTCAGTTTTGTTAGGATGAAATGTTCTGGAGATGTTTGTTAAGTCGAAACATTGAATCGTTAAGTTTAAGTCTAAAATTTCTTTGCTTAGCTGCTTATTGGAGGATCTATCCAACACTGCTAAAGGAGTATTAAAATCTCCAAGTACTATGGATCCAGAGGAAATCAACTAGCTCATGTCTGTTAGTTTTTCTTATAAATTTAGGTGCATTTTGGATGGGTGCATCATAAATGTTAATAATTGAGATCTCATCATATTGAGTATTACCCTTAATAAATATGAAGTGTCCATCCTTAGCCTTCCTTATTTTTTTTTGGTTTAAAGCCTATTGTATCTACAAATAAGATTGCAACACCTGCTTTTTTCTGCTTTCCATTTGCCTGGAATATAGATTACCGCCCCTTCACCCTGAGTCTATATTTATCTTTTAAGGTAAGATGAGATTCTTGTATGCAGTAGATATCTGGCCTGAGTTTTTGCATCCAGTCAACCAACCTTTGCTTCTTTAGAGGACAATTTAAGCCATTCATATCCATTGAGCATATTGATAAGCTGGGTGAAATTTTGGGTATTGAGATGTTTGAAAGTCCAGTGGACATTTTTAATCCTTTCACCACTGTGGAAGTTGGAATTTGATCAAAAGGTTCTGAGTTTGTTTACTTTTGTGGTGGAGATTTGCACTGGTCATTATGGAGGATAGGTCTGAGGATATCCTGGAAACCTTGTTTAGTTATGGCAAATTTCTTCAACCTGTGAATGTCATGAAAGTATTTAATTTCTCCATCATAAATGAAACTCAATTTAGCTGGATACAGGATCCTGGGTTGAAAGTTATTTTGTTTTAGGAGATTAAAAGTCGATGACTATCCTCTTCTAGCTTGAAAGATTTCAGCAGAGAGATCTGCAGTTATTCTAATGTTCTTTCCTTTGTAGGTAATGGTTTTCTTATGTCTGGCAGCTTTCAGAATTTTCTCCTTCATATAACTTTAGTGAAATTGATTATGATGTCTCTGGGGAATGTCTTACTTGGGTTGAGTCGTGCTAGAGTTCTGAAACTGTCTGCTACCTGAATTTCAGAATCTCTTGGCATGTCTGGAAAGTTCTCTTTCATAATCTCATGAAGAAGAGACTCTGTGTCTTGTGAAGCCACTTCATCGCTTTCAGGGATCCCTATGAGGCGAACATTGGTTTTCTTGGAATTATCCCAGAGCTCTCTGAGAGAGTGATCTGTTTTTGCCTTCCATTTCTCTTCCTTTTTGGAGGTTTGGTAGCATTCGAAAGCTTTGTCTTTCATGTCAGAAATTTTTTCTTCTGCTTGTTTCATTCTGTTACTGAGTGATTCTACTGTATTTCTCAGATCTGTGAGGGCTGCAACTTCTTGTCTCAGTGTGTCAAAATCTTTGGTCATTTTATCTTTGAATTTGTTGAATTCTTGAGACATCTTTTGGGTCATCTTTTGGATTACTGCTTGAAATTCTAATTCCTAATGTAATGAAGAATAATAAAATATATGTATAAAAAAAAGAAATTCTAATTCCATCTTTTCATTCATTCCAATGATCTTATTTGCTATCCAGATTCTGAATTCAATTTCTGACATCTCAGGCATTTGCCTATGCAAGGGATCTTGTGCTGTGTCTGCCTTGCCATTCCTTGGAGGAGTTGATCTACTCTGATTATTCATATTGTCAGAGTTTTTCCATTGATTCTGCCCCATGATTGTTTTTCACCATTGCCTTTGGCCGTCCTCAGAGTTGGGAAGGTGTCTCTCCAAGATTAGCCCAGGGCGGGGTCACTCTATTATTGCTGGAACTTTGTAGGGAGTGACCCTGTGTAGTTCCTCTAGGACTACCCCAGCCAAGGAGTTCTGGCTTGGGGAGCAGCTCTGGAGTGTGGCACCTCCAGATCCAGCAGCAGGGTGGGGGATGGTGCACATGGTTCTGGGAGTGCCAGGCGCCCGGTGCCTTTGGCAAAGAGAGCCCACAGCTCCAGCAGTCTCTGGCCAGGCTGAGGGCTCCACACAGAGGCAAGGAGGGCTCTGGAGGGAGAGCCCTGGTCCTACAGCTTCTGGAGTCCCTGGCCAGATAAGTGCAGCTGGTGCAGAGACAGGGAGGGTACAGGAGGGAGGACGCGGGTTGTGCGGCTCCTAGAGTCCCTAACCGGAGGCAGGCGTGCTGAGGCCCGGCAGTCATGGTTGCCAGGGAGGGGAGTTCCTGGCTGGGAGCGGGCCTACAGAGGCCCTGCAGGTGCCAGGTGCAGGCTGCGCAGTCACCAGGGGAGTCCCTGGCTAGGGGTGGCCCTGTGGAGGCCTGGTGGTCACTAGCAGAGTCCCTGGCAGAAGGTGGTTCTGTGGAAGCCTGCCTAGCTTGGGGTGCAGGGCTGCGCAGTTGCTGGTGGAGTTCCTTGCCGGGGGAGTTCTTGGCTGGGGGTGGTCCTGCAGAGGCCTGGGAGTCGCCAGAGGAGTCCCTGGCAGAAGGAGGACCTGTGTAGGCCCTGCAGGTGCCAGGCACAGACCCACGTGGTTGCCAAGGGCGTCCCTGGCCAAGAGTGTGCCTGCGGAGGCCTGGCAAGCCTGTCGTGATTGCCAGGGGAATTCTTGGCCAGGGGCAAGCCTGCAGAGGCCTGGCGGTCCTCGGCTGATTTCCTGGCTGGAGGGAAGGAGGCTCGCCATGTTCCCTGGGATTCCTCACTTGTTCCAGCAGGCAGGGATGGGGGCACTGCTCAAGAACCTCCTCCCTCAGTCTCAGAGGGGGTTAGGCTTCTGGTTCATCAGGGAAGGGGTGAAGGGTGTATTATAAGTTCAGAATGGTGAGGAAAACTTTAGTTCAGTTTTTCTGCCTAGCAAGAGTCACATCAGGATCACTTTGGGGAATACAGACCCCACTTCCCACAGCACTCTTCCATGGGGGGAAACAAGACGTCCACAGTTCACTGCTTGTCTGTAGAAAACCCACAGGAACAAACAAAGAGAAAAAAGAAAGGAAACAGAAAAGCAAAAAAAAAAACCGCAGCTTTCTTGGGGGAGGGGATGGACACTTTTCCTTTCAGATGAATTTTGTACCTGAAGCTTGCTTTCTCGGAGTCGCAGCTTGCTTCAGCAGAGATGACCTGAAGTTATCACTTCTCTGTCTTGGCTGGGCTCCCAGTCTTCAACTTAATTGCGCAGTTTCTGGAGATTATTTTTCCTTTTGGACAGGAACCCCTTTCGGAAGCTGCTTCCAGTCGGCCATCTTCCCTTATTTATATTTTAAAAGAACTTTCATAAGAATGACTTTCTCAGGCCCTTATTCCTAGAATCAGAGAATGAAATCTCCACTTAAACTTTCTTCATTTTCATACCTCCATCAAAAACTTAAGGTCACTGAGGTAATCTGAAAAATATGTCCCCAAAGAAATCTAAGTTCTCACTTCTGAAATCTGTAAATGTTATCATGTCTGGTAAAAACTTTGCAGATATGATTAAATTAAAGATCTTGAGGATGGGAAAGTATCCTGCATTATCTGGGTGGGCTCTAAATGCAATCACAATCCTTATAAGAAGAAGATAGAGGGAGATTTGAAAGACAAAAGAGGACAAGATACACACCCATATAAGAAGACACTTTACAATTAGAGACAGAGATTGGAGTGATGTGATCACAAGCCAAGGAATTCCAGCAGCTACATATCAGAAGCTGAAAGTAGCAAGCAATGTTTTCTCTCCTAGAGCCTCCAGAGAGAGTATGGCCCTACCAACATCTTACTTTTGCCCCATTGATTCTGATTTGGACTTGCCTTCCAAACTGGGAGAGAATAGAGATCTGTAGTTTTAAGCCACTCAGCCTGTAGTAATTTCTTATAGCAGCCATAGGAAACTAATTGAGGCATATATAGATAAGGGATTTTACTTTATATGATGACCAACTCCTAGTGGTTGGCTGCATCAAAAAGGATTCTTAAGCAGCATACAGGTGATGTTTGCTGCAGGAAAAAAGCAATATGAGCAGAGCACAAAAGTTATATGTTTATCAATCTTCTCTAAATGCTGGGGAAAGGTTAATAGCAAACTTACATGGCTCCCAGTATCTAAAGGATAATGTTCAAATACTGAGCAGGCCTTTCTACCTGCAGTCCCCTCATGTACCAACCACATAGATTTTCTAGATGTTATTCTAAAAGTCCTTTTCATGTGGCACACTCTGAGCCCTTGCTCATGTTCCTGTCTAGAGCATTTTATACGTAAAGAAAATTATTTTATTTTGACTGCCTGCCCTCACATCATCAGCAGAGTGTTTCCTTTATTCATATTCCCTTAGATTTAGAACTAGATAATGTATAAGTATGAGCTTCCATAGCAACTCTTATACTGTGTTAAAATAATCTGATTTTCATCTGTTTCTCACCATACTATGAGTTCCACTACTGTATTCAGTGCTTAATATAGAAAGTACTAAATTATGGGACTTTTGCCAAATATTTCCCTTCTACTTAGTTCTTTTTTCCTTTGTTCTTCTCCTTGTATCTCCCTTTCCTAATCAACTCTTCCTACCCACATTTGAGATCTCAGCCTATAAGTTTACCTTCTCAAACACCTTCATTGAGGTCTCTTCCTCCAAGACAGGACATGCCTCCTTATGTATTTTTATGATACTATGTACTTTTCCTTTATAGCACTTAACAGATTTATAATCCTAAATTTACTTATACACTTGTTGGATAAATTTCTGTGCCCCCTCTAGAAGATAGTCATCTCAGAACATGACTGTATTTGGAGATAGGGTATTAAAGAGGTGATTAATATAAAATGAGGTCATGTAGATGAGCCTTAAGCCAATATGACAAAGGTCCTCATAAGGGGAGAAGATTAGGACATAGACATGCATGTGCACAGAGGAGAGACCATGGGAAGACTGAGATAAGATGGCTATGCACAGCCAGGGAGAGAGGCCTTGGAAGAAATCAATTCTGCTGACACCTTGTTCACATTTTTCTAGCCTCCAGTATGGTGAGAAAATAAATTCCTATGGTTTAAGTCACCTAATCTGTTGTATTTTGTTATTGCAGCCCTGGAAAACTAATTCAGTTAGAAACCATGCTTGTTTTGTTTAGCGCTATATCCGGACAGTGCTTGGCACATAGCAGAACTTCACGAATATTTGTTAAATAAATAAAAATTTGTTTAATTTACTATATTGAAAAAGGCGAGACAGTTGTATTTTTTTGACTGAGGACTACTGAAGGTATCAGAAACACCTGAATATTATAATAAACAACTAAGTGAGTAAGCAATAGCTCACTCCCAGGACAATGGCCTAAGTCAGGTCAACTTAGAGTTTATGTTCTGGCAACTTCAGTTTCTACCTCTGGGTCTGATCCTAGTCTTTTCAGGTTCTGTGTCCTCCATGACAGAATCACTTATTAATTTATTACCTCTTTTGTAAATAGTAGGTTTTCCACTGACAAATGGAAAATGATAAAATACAAGGACTGTATATATGTATATACTTACACATGTATACAAATCAAACCATGGAGATAATTTTATGCATTAGTCTTTCTGACTCTACTGGGTCTGGACATTCATTAAGCAATGAATAGAAGCTCAGGTGGATCTGGACATCCAGTAACCAAAGAATAACCAGTAACCAGTTTTTTGGTTTTCCAGTAACCTTGTTTTTTTGTGGTTCCATTAAAACATTCCAGATTACAGAAGTTTCTAGCAATTAAACCTCCAACATTTTCCAAATATCTCCAGCCATGATGTTTTGATATGTATATCAAATGTTTATATACATATATTTTTTTTTTCAGGTTACTATGAGGATACAAACAACCAGGTCTCAATTTTTGAATTTGTTAGGTAGAGTCCCTCTTTTAGTTGTGTCTTGTACCCAAAAAGTTTGCCTTACACCCTTATCTTGTTCCTTCTAAGTGGAAACACACCAATCTCCCTTCTGTTCCTCTTCCCTCATTTCCCCTTACCCCAGCTCGAATAGAATTAAGAATTTCTCCCATGTGGGCATGTGTTAGATTGTCCACTGGCTTCATAATAAAATTGAGTACACTGGATATTGGCTTTTCCACTCTTGTCATACTTTACTAAGAAGATGTGTTTTAGCTCCATCCAGGTTAATACAAAAGATGTAAAGTCTTCATCTTTTTTTACAGATGAATAGTACTCCATGGTATAAAGATACTACACCTTGTTAATCCATTCCAAGGTTGATGGGCATTTAAGTTATTTCCACATATTGGTGATTATAAATTGAGCTGCGATAAATATTCTAGTGCAAATGTCTTTATGATAAAAGAATTCATTTTTTTCTTCTGGGTAGATTCCTAGTAATGGGATTGCTGGATCAAATGGAAGGTCTAATTTGAGTTCTTTGAGGATTCTCCATACTTCTTTCCAAAGATGCTGCATTATTTTGCAATTCCATTAACAGTGTAAAAGTGTTCCTTTCTCACTACACCCATGCCAGCATCTGCAACTCTGGGAGTTTGTGATGTAGGCTAGTCTCACGGGGGTTAAGTGACATCTCAAGGAGGGTTCGATTTGTCTTTCTCTGATGATTAAGGATGATGAACATTTAGCCATCCATCTGTCTTCCTCAGAGTAGATTCTCTTCAGTCTCTTGCCCAGTGATAGATGAGATTGTTAGCTCTTTTTTTTCTGTTAGAGTTCTCTGTATATCCTAGTTATCAAGCCTTTGTCAGATTAATAACCTGCAAATATCTTTTCCCATTCTGAAGCTTGTCAATTTGCTTTAATTGTTGTCTCCTTAGCTGTGCAAATGTTTTTGTTTATTTTTATTGTTGTGATTGCTGCTAAAATCTTCATAAAATCTTTCCCTAGGCTGACACATCCTCAAGAGTTTTTCCCACACTTTCTTCTAGGATTTTTTGTTTGTTTGTTTCATGTCTGAGATTTAAATCTTTTATCTATCCTGAATCAATTTTTGTGTGTGGTAAGAGATGCAGGTCTAGTTTTCATCTTTTTCATGTGTTTATCCTCTTCTCCCAACACCATTTGGGATTCTTTTCCCCAGTGTATGCTTTTGTTTAGTTTATCAAAGATGCCTGTTAAGAGACTGGTTTCATGTCTTGGTTTTCTATTTGGTTCCATATGTCTATGTCTATATTTTTGTGCCAATGCCTTGCTGTTTTGATGACTATGGACTTATATACCTAAAGTTTAGTAGAGTGATGCCTTCGGCATTGTTTTTGTTACTAAAAATTGCCTTGGCTATATGTTTTTTTTTCTGGTTTGGTAGAAAATGGAGCTATTTTTTCTAGTTCTTCAAAGTATCATGCTGATATTTTAATGGGGATTGCATTGAATTTGTAAAGATTTCATATTTTATACTGTCTTTTGACACTGCCTACAATTGTTCCCTCTTATCTATAAAAGTCATGAGTGAAGAGAGAAAAGGTATTGACCTAGAAATAGTAAATTTCATTGCCAATTCCTATCACTAATTTGTTATTCTGTGATCCTGGCCCAGTTATTTCTTTTATCTGAGCTTCAGTCTTCTCATCTGTAAAATGAAGTGTTTTTGCCAGCTAGGGGCTAGGTGCTTACTATCTCTTACATCCTAAGCCAGTCTAAGTCAGCCTAAGCCATAATGAATCACATCTAAATACCTGAGCAGAGTACTCTTTTTCAATTTCCAACTACATCTTCCTAACAATTTCCTGCACTTGCTGCCTGCATATCTTTGCTTAAATTCCTCTAATTATCCATCCACTGACAAACCACTTACTCTTCAAGATTCAGCTTAAACTACATCCATTCCAGGAAGTCTTCCTGCCTACCCCATTTTACATCCCACAGCACACTGCCTGCATCTATATTGGGCAGGCAGTTCACTCGATTGGGAAACAATTATTTATTTCCATGTCTATCTTTATGTCTACATCAGACAGTAAGACTGTGAGGACTAACACATTACCTGAATGCAGAGGACACTTCTTCAAGTTTTGTTCATTTAAATGAAATAGTCTCTTCTTGAAGCTATTTGCCCATGTGAATGTAAATATTTTCTTTATGGAAAGGAACAAGTAGGATTAACCTCAGGGAAGAGGCGACAAGCTCAGCAGTGACTGCCCTTGATGTTGGCTGCTTAACTTGTAACAGGACCCTGAGGCAGAGAATATCAGCTCCCAGCTATTTTAAAGGCCTCCCCCTTCCAGCCTGCAAGGGAGCATAACAACCAAAATTATGGAAGCCACAGGTCTGAAAATAGGGCCAAAAGCAGAAGTCTCCAACCACTGGTGACAGTGGCTTGATCTAGGGCTGCTGGCAGTGGCACTCATAGTACCAAGACAAGGAAAAAAAATTAAGAAAAATGAGGGCAGATAAAGTTGTAATAAAGATCAACTGTATGTTGAGGGCCAACCACGTATCACTTCAAAGCTGACCATTTTAGATATGTTATTGCTAATCTTCACAATTACCAATTAAAGACATAATATTGTCTTTATTTTATGGATGAGGCACAGGAAAGTTAAGAAACTTATTAAAGGTCACAGAATAGTAGCAGACAGAGTTGGATTAAAACTTAGGTCAGACTGGTCTTTGCTCTCCTAACATCGCCTCTATTTTCAGTATTTTGTGGCTTTTTTCTCCAACTCCTTTTTCCCTTCATCTAGCTGACTGTGTCCCATTTCTGGAGAACTTGCATTCAAAGCAGTTTAAACATTATTGGACATTTATATTAAAGACAAAAAAGTTTTTAAGACCCAAAGCAGTTGACATTATATAAAGGAAGAAGTGGCAGAGGGGTGTGTCAAAACTACCTCTGACCATGGGGACAGAGTTCTAGTTTCAGCTGTGTTCAAGTTTAGCTCTGCAGTTGAAATACTTACTGTATGTTCTTAGGCAACTAGACTCTCAGTTCCTTCTTCTGAGGGCGTAAGACTATATGATTTCTATGAGCCCTTTCTTCTCTGGCATCTAGGGCATTTAATCAGACTTTTGTGGGTTCCTAAACATTATATATAACCTATTTTCTATAAACTTGTTAAATGACTCATTCCTAAATTGGAAATAGTCTCCACAAGAGAGCCCAGAAGGCAATGAATGGATAATTGTAATTGATATAATTAATAAATATACAATAATTACTTACTTTGTGCCATGCATGATCCACAGTGCAAGGAGGACTGCATCCTGGAAGAGGATGGATGTGAAAGAGACCCAGTCGTCAATGATCAGTTCTCATCTTAATCTTTAATCAGCATCTGACATAGTTGATTAGTCCTGCCTTTCTGGAAAAGCTTTTCTTACTTGACTTCATGCATCATTCTCTCCAGCTTTCCTTTTAGCTCACTGCTCACTGTTTTTCAGAGATATGTGTTGGTTCCTCCTTATCTTCCAGACTTCCCTAGGGCTCCTACCTCATCCCTTGCTTCTTCTCCTATATATACTTGCTCCCTCAGTGATATCATTTATTTTCTTGAACTTAAATATCATCTCTATGCTAATCACTCCCTAATACAGGAAGTCATCACATTTAACATCTCTGATAGGTTCTTGGAAACTGCTGCTTTAAGCAGAATGGCATATAGGTATAAAGAAGCTAAATTTATAATACACTAACTAATATGAACAAGAGTTAAGTTCTTAGGGCATGTTTCTGGTCACAAAAACATCACCAAACTTTTTTTTTAACAAAGGTACAAAATACTTTTACTATTAAGCATTGAAATAAATGTGAGCTATATATGCATTTAAGGAAGATTTATAAAAACAAGTAGGATAGGGCAGCGCCTGTGGCTCAATCAGTAAGGCGCTGGCCCCATATACCAAGGGTGGTGGATTAAAACCCAGTCCTGGCTGAATTGCAACAAAAAAATATCCAGGCATTGTGGCGGGCGCTTGTGGTCCCAGCTACTCAGGAGGCTGAGGTAAGAGAATTGCCTAAGCCCAGGAATTGGAGGTTGCTGCGAGCTGTGTGACACCACAACACTCTACCAAGGGCAATAATGTGAGACTCTGTCTCTACAAAAAAAAAAAATAAGCAAGTAGGATAATTATTTATTCCAGTTCAGGGTTGTGGGTAGCCTGTTCTAGCAGCTCACAGAGCAAAGCAGGAACCAACACTGGTCAGGATGTGCTTTCACTGCAGGGTACACTTATCCACATACACACTCAAACTCAGATTAGGATGATTTAGACACATCAATTAAACTAATGTACTCCTCTTTAGAATGTGGAAAGAAATCAAGTATCTGGAGAAAACACACACAGAAATGGGGAGAATATGCAAACTCAACACACAGTGGTCCCAGTCAAGAATTGACTTTTTTCCTTATCAACATCGTAATGAAACAATGTTATATTCAGGGACCTGTCATATAGCGCAAACTCTAAATTTTACTCTGAAATTCAAGCACTTAATACTACTACTGACTTAAAATTTTGTCTTAGATGTCTAATAGGTATTTCAAATTCTTTACATATAAAATTGACCTATGATTTCTACTTCTCCATTCTATTCTTCCTCTAGAATCATAAATATTAGCAAATTGAACCACCATTTATCAAGATATTTACCAAGGCTAAAACTAATGTGTCATCCTTGATTGCTCTATTTTCTTCAACCATTACCTCAAACCATTCAATAAATTCTTCAACAACCATTACCTTCAAACCTTCAACAAATTCTTCTGGCTCTGTCCAATATTTCTCACTCTTTACTAATACAACTCTGATCAAAGCCTACATCATTTCTCACATGGATTATACTATAGAAGTCTAATTTCTCTCCCTGATTCCATCAGTGCTCCCCTCATAAATTAAAACTGTATATCAGATCATGTTGAGATCATGTTACTCCCTTGTCTATTAGCTTTTCATCAAACACAGACTAAAATCCAAACCCCTTAGTATGGCCGACAGGGCTCTATATGACTTGACTCCTACCTATTTCTTTGATATTTTATTTTCTGTTCTCTGACTCATTCAGATCACTCCAGTATGAGAGCCTTTTTGCTATCCTTTAAAACATCAAGTTTGTTTCAGTGTTAGGGCCTTTGTATCTGTTCACTTCTCTTGGAAAATGATTTTCCTAGATCTTTGCATGTTGTTGTCATTTGCATTCAACTCCCTACTAAAAGTTCACTTCCTCAGAGAGTGAAAAACTAATACCAATAAAGATGTAGCCCATCATTCTCAAAATGAAGCAGGTACAAAGTGGCGACTAGTACCACGACCCCATACTACCAGTAAATTCAACCTGAGAGACAGTCCTAGTGTGCACCCCACACACACAAGGAGCCAATTTTTTTCTTTTGGTAAATTTTGATTAATATGAAAGTACATGCTATTAGGTTACATAGTTTGCTTTTGTAAGGTTAAAGTCCAAGTTGTAGTTGTGAGAGTCCTCACTACAATGAAGAAATAGGGTCACTTAGGAATAGAACTCAGTGGATACGCTTCCTAAATCTTTGAAAGAACAACAAAAAAAATTAGCCTCATATTTTGATTCCAAAGAAGAAAAAATGAGTACAGACATTATGTGTCAACCACAAAAATCTTTCCAAAATACTACCCCAAAAGTTAGGATCCTGGGGGACAGAAGGAATCTATCCTACAACACTGTTTCAGGAAACTATGATTTAATTTTAATTTCTTTCTTAGTCACCATGGCTTCTTTTTATAAAAAGGAGAGATCCTAATTCCTGCCTCCAGCGTTGGATGGACATTTCAAATACTCCCTCCTCATCATCTTAAAATGTTGAAAAAATAAGACCAAGCAACCAATGCCAACAATTTCTTTTATGGTTTTATTTCAATTTTGCATGGGAAATGTAAACTCAGAGCAAAGTGACCTTGGTTATAAAAAATAAGGAGGCAGCCTCAGGATTGATGGGTCCTGACATTAGTATTTCATTCTGACAGGCAAGAAAGAGTATGTTGATGCTGAAGATTTGTTGAGCTGTGGTCCTGCATGCTGACCAAGTGGGAAATACCTTCCTAGGAAGAGTAATATAGATTTACACAAAAGGAGCTTTGTATAACCACCTCCTAACAAGGTGCTTTAAACTCAAATTTTGACAATAAACTTTACCTAACTGAGCTCAAATCCCCATACATGCCCTGTAAGCTTTTAATTTATAACAAAAAAACTGGTGACCCTAGCATAGAATGATGAATAGCAAGTCTAGTAAGGACAGATCCTGGTCAGGATGATCCACCACAATAAATAAGTTACAAAAGGTAGGGGATGGAAGCTTTGGGCAATGATGGAAGATATAGTAATTGAGGGCAAAAGAATTAGGGATGACCCAGGCAAAAGTAGTTTACAAGGGAGACTGGGAGCTCTTCTTTATCTGTCAGGCTGTTTCCCTCCATCTTGCCTTTCTGTGCCCTCAAGCAGATGATGATCCTATATACTTCAACTTGCTCTCAGCTCATAACCAACAGCTTCACACTGATACTGTTCCTTGACAGTAAACCATTGAGGGTAGCTTTTCAGGATCCTGTTTCCCCAGTCCCTATAAACATTGAAGATGAGTTATCTGCAACTTAAATCCAGACCCAGGCTCTATACCTGGCAGAACAAGACCAAACAATATAGATCAAGAGTCCTACCCTATTGGGAATGAAGAAAGGCCTGCAATGGGCTCTGTTGTTCTAATTCAATTCTGTAAGAAGTAGCATAAGGATTGGAAGTATTAGATTGAGAATAATTAATCTCTACTAAATGGTCCCTATATTCTAGGTTCTGTGAATTTAACCTGTCAACTATACCATGAGGGGAAAATGAGGTTTATAAAAGGTGAGGACTTTATCCCACCACTACAAAATTGACAGATAGATGATCATGCCAAGCTTCCTGTAAATAGGAGATAACACTTCATTCAGAGTGTTGTAAAGAATACGAGAAATAGTGCCTGGTATACAATTTAAGTCCGGCTTACACATGAAAACTCCATCTTTCTATTTCCTCTATCTCAATCATAAAGAACTATACTCAGATGTCTTCTTTCTGACAGGGACATTTCACTTCATTTTATTCTTTCTCCAAATTCTATACACACTTTAGGTTCCATGTCCATTTCTTTGGACTCATCTCTCTCTACAGTCCTTCCCACTCACCATCATCCACTATATCACAATCAGTACTCTCACTTTTCCAGAAGTGATGACCATTCTCAGCTTAAATCTTTTACTGACAAGGTGTCATCTTCCGATGAAACAGTTCATTTGGTTATTGATGAGCTCTGAATGCTTATAAAAATTATTACTTAGATATAAATAAGAACTACTATAAAGAATTAATTATAAACATAGTCACTGATTATTATTGGAAACTTCAATGTCTGACCATAGAAAGTTTATTACATAAATTATAAAATATCTTTACAATGGAAAATAATGGAGCTCTTAAAAATGATTATGTAGATTAAAATTTACTAACTTGAGAGGATATTCATTGATCTATTAAATTGAAAAAGCAATTTACAAAGCCTAGCACAGTTTATATAGGTCTATTATTTGTAAGAATAAAAATTAATAAAAATATGATGTTTAGGTTTCACAAATTAAAAAAAAGAAGATTCCCCATATTATAGTTTTACATATGTTTCTCTACATCACAAGAGGAAATGTATCTAAAAGAAAAGGCCTTGTTTATGAATTCTATGTTAATTTCAACAATCCTTAAGTAAGCACCATATATGAGTGCATACATTAAGGACTAGAAACCTAAACCTGAATAAGATATGTTGGTCTGTCGATGCATACTGAAATTGTAGGCACAAATCAGTTTTTGCATATATGAGTTAAATATAATGAATTACACTGGAATGAGCTAGAGTGGATTCAATAATTTTCTGTAATTTTTGGTTTCTAGATAAAATTTTAGTAGAAGGCAAAGGGAAGTAGACTGGTGTCAAAACATCAAGGCATAAATAGCACCTCTGACATTTACTAGGTACGAGTGTATTCATGAATCTTAGTTGTTTAATTTATAAAATGAAAAGATGAAAATAAAAATATCAAAACTGAAACAACATACAGATCAAATTTTTAAAAATAAAAAAACAAAAAATTGACAAACCACTAGATAGACTACTAAAAACAAAAAAGAGAAGACTCAGATAAATTCAGATGTAAAAAATGAGACATCACAATAAATACTACAGAAGTCAGTGGATACAACAAGATCATTAGTAGCTACTCTGAGTAACTGTGTGCCAATGAACTCAAAAACCTACAGGAATTGAAAAAATTGCTGGACACATACAAACTACCTATATTAAACCAAGACAAAACAGAAAATCTGAAGAGAACAATAACTAGTAATGAGATTAATGGATTAATTAATGAGATATAATTAATTAATTGATGAGTAATGAGATTAAATCAGCAACAAAAATTCTCCCCAAAACAAAAAAGTCCATGACCGGATGGCTACACCACTGAATTCTACCAAAGGTTTAAAGAAGTGTTGACACTAATTCTTCTTAACTATTCAAAAAACTAAAGCAAAGAAAATCATTCCTAACTCATTCTATAAGGCCAGCATAGCCTTGATATTAAAACTAAACCAGGATACAACACAAAAAGAAATGTATAGGCCAACATTCGTGGTGAACATAGATGTAAAAATCTCCAATAAAATACTAGCAAACACAATCCAACAACACATCAAAAAGATAATATGCTACTATCTAGTGAAATCTATCCCAATAATGTAAGGATGGTTCAACACATGTAAACAATTAACATCATACATCACATATCAATAAAATGCAGAATAAAAACCATATGATGATCTCAATGAATGCAGAAAAAGCATTTGATAAAACCCCAAATCACTTCATGATAAAAACTCTCAATAAATTAGGTATAGAAGGAAAGTACTTCAACATAATGAAGATCATATATGACAAACCTACAGCCAACATTATTATGAATGTGGAAAAGCTGTAAACTTATCTCCTAAGAGCTAGAACAAGAAAAGAATGCCCACTCTCCCTGTGCTTATTAAACACAGCAATGGAAGTCTTAGCCAGAACAATTAAGGAAGAAAATGAATAAAATGCATCCAGATTGGAAAGGAGAAAATCAAACTGTTTGTTTGCAAACAACATGATCTTATATATAGAAAAACCTAAAGACTCTACCAAAAAAAAAAAAAACCTCTTAGAACTGATAAACAAATTCAGTAAAGTTGTTGGGTAAAAATCAACATAAAAATATCATTACCGGGTGGTGCCTGTGGCTCAGTGAGTAGGGTGCTGGCTCCATATACCAAGGGTGGTGGGTTCAAACCTGGCCCTGGCTGAACTGCAACAAAAAAATAGCCGGGTGTTGTGGTGGGCGCCTGTAGTCCCAGTTACTCGGGAGGCTGAGACAAGAGAATGCCCTAACCCCAGGAGCTGGAGGTTGCTGTGAGCCATGAAGCCATGGCACTCTACCAAGGGCAACAAAGTGAGACTCTGTCTCTAAAAAAAAAAATTCATTACCATTTCCTATATCAAACAATTAACTAGGTGAAAAGAAATCAAGAAGGCAATCCCACTCACGATAGCCACAAAGAAAATAAAATAATACCAAAAAACAAATCACATCAAGTGATAGACATCTACAATGAAAACTACAAAACACTGTTGAAAGAAATTAAAGAGTATATGAACAAATAGAAAGACATCCAATGCTCAAGAACTAGAAGAACTTACATTATTAAAACATCAATATTACCGAAGGAAATCTTCCACAAATTCAGTGCAATCTGTATCAAAATTTCAATAATATTCTTCACAGAATTAGATAAAAAATCCTAAAATTTACATGGAACCATAAAAGAACCCAAATAAATTAAGCAATTCTCAGCAAAAGCAAAAAGCTAGAGGCATCACATTACCTGATATCAAATTACACTAAAAAGTGAAAGTAACCAAACAACATAGTAGTGGAATAAAAATAGTAATATAGACCAAAAGAACAAAAAATGTATACTTGAATGTCTAACAGACATCTCAAATATGATTCAAAACAGACTCTTTAATTTCTTCTAGGAAACTTGTATCTCCTCTATTTCCCTATGTTAATGAGTGATGTCATTTTCCATTCAGATGTTCAAAACAAAAAGAAAAGTCACTCTAGGGTGGTGCCTGTGCCTCAGTGAGTAAGGTGCCAGCCCCATAATGAGGGTGGCGGGTTCAAATCCAGCCCCTGGTGAACTGCAAAACAAAAAAATTAGCCGGGGTGTTGTGGCAGGTGCCTGTAGTCCCAGCTACTCAGAAGGCTGAGACAAGAGAATCGCCTAAGCCCAGGAGTTGGAGGTTGAGCTGTGACGTCACAACAATAAAGTGAGGGCAATAACGTGAGACTCTGTCTCTACAAAAAAAAAAAAAAAAAAGAAAGAAAGAAAAGTCACTCTTGATTTTTCCCATTTGAACTCTGTGATATACAATCTTTCACAAGTACTATGGTTTTATATGAATAGTGTTGTAATCTGGCTGTCAGTGATCTCTGTGGGGGAAGTATTCCTGTGCCGATGCTCTTGTGTAGCCCACATGTGGGTTTCATTTGGAAGACCCTAAAGAGAACTTGGCACCCCATAGTTCTTTAACATAAGTAATGGGGCTATATGGCCAACTATGTATAATATCCATCAACTTCTGTCCCCCTGTGGCACACCCCATACTGCCTGGGATATCCTCACCTCACAAGCCCCCTCTTAGAGGTGATACTCTTGAGAAGGCTCAAACTAGACTACTTTTCCTCATTGTATACACATGATTTCTTGTCTCACAAAATTAGGAGAAGTTAGGCCTGACTCACTTTTTCCTCCCTCTACCTCCAGGGATGATTCTAGCCAGCCTCCCAAATTCTTAATTCTAAAACAAGAATAAGCATCAGTATCTATATTCTCATACATCTCCAAATCATTGTATATAAAAAATGTAAAATTCTCCAAAAAATTCCCAATCCACACTGATGTTAGCCTGAGGTGGATAAAAAGCCAGCTGCATGCCAGGGAGTGAGAAACCCGTCTTCTCTGCGCAAATGACCCCATTCTCCTTCTCAGAGACTTCTAGACTCACTACATTTGACTACAATATTTTTCTAGGCCAACTAACTGCTTCAATGATTCTGCTTTGAATTTCTAGTCTTCCTGTATACAGTATGGAATTAGATAAGTGGGTGACGATCTTAGGATGAGGTCAGTCACCATTTAAAAGTTTAAGGGACACATCTAGCAACCATTCCTTATAATGTGAGTGTACCAACTGCATATGGACTCTACTGTGGAGATTTAAAGTGAAATTCTGAGACAAAAATGTCCTTTCAACATTCATTGTATGATAATCAAGTCTGAAGACAGAGGACAATAATGAGCAAAATTTGGATGTACTCAATTTGAGGTGTCTCAGAATGTTTTCAGTATATTTGTCTAGACAGCTAGCAGCTCCATAAGAGGGTATAGAGCTCAGAAGGCAGAGATGAAAGCCATTAACATATAAATAGTATATGACCCATGAGAGTGAAAAAAGAAAACAAAGGAAGAAGACTGCAAAGACAAACCTTGGGCAACATCAAAATTTGCTAGCACCAATAAAGTTGATAAGAAAAATAAAAATAAAATATGACACTCATATCTGCATTTCCCAATACATATAAATTGCTCTCTCTTCTCCTACTGATGTCACATGAGCCTTATCTAATGAGGACTGAAAAAGTACACAGGGTTGGCTGGCCTAGAGAGCCCAGCTGATACTATTTAAAATTCTACTGTGTTCTTCATCCAGCAGGGACAGTATGTCATTTCCATCTTTGTAGCAAGTACTAATGATACTTGCACAGATGACAAATGTCTTCTATGGTAAAAAATTAATGCACCACAATAATTTTCTTACCTGGGGTTAATGAGCATGTCAGATGCTGAAAATGAGTTGTTTGAAACTAAATTACTATAATCTATATTTAGAAGATTGTCACTTTGTTGGGGGGGGGAGTTATGAGTCTACAAGAGTAGATATACAGTATTTGAAGTTCCATTCATGTTGACTCTTAATTTTTCCAGGTCTTAAACTTACTAGATTGTTCAATAGTCTCGCATAAAGAAGAAACCTTTCATCACATACTCTAGAATACTGGATAGAACATTCCTGAACAATTATTTCTATTTATTCATTCACTAAATAAATAAAAATATTGAGCTATTGAGCACTTATTATGTGCCAGGCACTCTGCTGTATACTAGAAATAAAAAGATAAATAACACATGATCTTTGTTCTCAAAGAGCTCATAACTGTAATAAAAAAGATAAAATTGTAATTAACTATTTGATAAGCCTAACAATAATAACACACACTAGGGAGGAACCAGGATGGCGATCTGTAGCCAGCTTTCCACAGAGATTTCCATGCAGAAGGAGAGTTAAAGGACAGAAACTCAGTAAGAAAGCCGATGGTTTGGATCTGAGCCAAAAGAAAAGGTCGAAGAGCACATCAACCCTGCTAGGGTGACCTGAGACCCCGAGGACACAAACAAAAAGGTACAGAGCACATCACCAAGTGGACGGGAGTCCCCTCCCCCATGAGAGAGGTTCGCAGTATACTTCATACCTCCATACAAACAAGCGAGCAGAGTTCGGATGTCCTCCCACTCTACCCCATGGGAGAGACCCTCTAAAAACCAGACCTCCTTCCCCTAATAGGGTGCCGTGGTGCTCTCCAGTCAGGCATAAAACTGTATATACTCTCGACCTGCAAGTTGGTGTTCCTGGTGTTCCCCTCCACCCTCACCCCGAGGTCTGGTGGCCTGTTCCCCACAGAGTCCAGATTCTTGGAGATTTTCTCGAGGGGTGTGGACGGGCGCAAACTTGCTGAACTTTTTTCCGGCTCACAGTGGTGAAAAGGGAGAGAGCCGTGAGAAGACCTGGCTGGTGGGAAGGTCTCCTGAGGCACAAGATAGCAACCAGCTCCAGGAACAATAGCTGGAGAGCTGCACCCCTGGGGAAGTTTTGAGGAGACACTCCTAGTCTTCTGGGCGGCCAGGGGAAGCAGCGGCTTCTCTGGTGCCAGCATAGCGGACCAGCAACCAAGGCACCTGAAGGATTTGCCTGAGGTGGTACCGGCTGGGACACAAAGCAGGGATTAGAATAGTCCCAGAGGGGCTGCTTTGTTTAACCTTCCCCTCAGGGGATGAAAGCTGAGACAAAGGGCTGGAACTCACAGACTGAGTAAAACCCATTTGCATCCCCAGTCTGATCAGGGAAATTAGCCTTGACAGAAATAAATTTTGCGAACTTGTTCTGTTCCAGCAGCAACATCAATCAGGGACAGGGCTGGAACTGAGTGAATAGCTCCAGCCCATGTTAAGTACCCAGGTTGTCAGGCCTCACCTCCCCCTGCCAAACAATGACAGGGAGTAGCGGACTGGTGGTGGAGCCAAAGACCTCACTGTGACCCAGGCAGGCACAAACATCTGGAGCATCTGCTCATTGGAGGAAACTGGATCACAACTGTTACCACCGACTGGGTGTGATAGAGGGGCAAGGTTGGGAAGGAGGCATCAACCTTCCCAGACTAATTTACTTGCTGGGGGGGATGTCCTCCCGAGCTCACAGAGCACCAAGAGCTTCCAGTGGATCCCTGCTATCTAGTTGCCAGAGACTTTTTTAACTCTTCC
>CAUYON010003758.1:0-38910 GCA_963573935.1 Arctocebus calabarensis
GTAGTCCCAGCTACTAGGGAGGCTGAGGCAAGAGAATTGCTTAAGCCCAGGAGCTGGAGGTTGCTGTGAGCAGTGTGACGCCACGGCACTCTACCCAGGGCGATAAAGTGAGACTCTGTCTCTACAAAAAAAAAAAAAAAAAAAAAAAAAAAAGAAATACATTATTCTTAGTAAAGCATCCTAAGAATGGGAAAGCAAGAATCCAATGTACTGAATTCTGATATGAGAACAACTGACGCTAGTACACGGTGAGAGGAGAGGGTTTGGGAGAGGAGAGAGAGGAAAGAAGGGAAGGGGTATGGGATCACAGTGTGTGACACACCTCTTGGGGGGCAGGACACTTTTAATAGAGGGACTTTATCTAGCAAATGCAAATAGTATAACCTGGCTCACTGTACCTTCAATGATTCCCTGACAATAAAAAAAAGAAAAAAAGAGAAAAAGAAACAAAGTGTACATTTCAACTATTTTTAAGTAAATTTATAAAAGTGTGTGATCACCATTACAATCCAGTTTTAAGACATTTCCATCACACAATAACATTTTCTTAAGCCCATTTGTAATCAGTTTCTGCTCCTATCCCTTAGCCCAGGCAAATATTGATCCATATTTAAGACTGTAGCACAATATCTTAATTACCATAGTTGTATGATATACTTTCAAGTCAGGTAGTCTTAGTCTTCCAACTTTGTTTTTATTTTTTAATATTGTGTTGGATATTCTAGATTCTCTGAATTTTAGAATAAAAATTTCAATTTCTATTACAAAAGTCTGCTGGGATATTGATAAAGATTACATTATGTCTATAGATCAATTAGGGGAGAGAAGTGGCATCATAAAAATATTAAGTTTTCTAATACATGGAAATGAAAATTTTTCCACTTATTTATATCTTCAAATTTCTCAGCAATTTTGCACAGTTTTTTAGTGTCTTAAATTTGTACTACTTTTGTTACATTTATTCTTAATGTAGTCACTCCTTTTGATATTATAAAAAATGAAATTGTTTAACTAATTTCACCATTAGTTTTACCCTGTCCTGTACATAAAGTATAATTAATTTTTAGAAGTATATTAATTTTGTGTCCTGGCATCGTAGAATGAATTAGAATTTGTTCCTTTTCTACGTTCTGAAGGAGTTTGTTTAAAATTGATATATTCTAAAAAATACTTGTATATGCCAGAAAACCCCAGTGCAACCACCTTGACCTTGGCTTTTTGTGTGTGTGGTTGTAGGAATATTTTATATTTCTGATCCAACTTTTTAAACAATTATTGCACTACTCAGATATTCTATTTCTTTTTGAGTCAGTAATGGTAATATATGTAGTCATTATGGATTCATGTATATAATATCATTTTTCTCTATTATGTTCCTCTTATTTCCTTATTATATTTGTAAATTTCTGTTGCCAGTAATAAAGTCTCTGCTTTGAATCTGATTTTGGTAATTACTATATTTTCTTTTAGTCTCTTGGTCATTTATCTGTCAATCTGTTGCTGTTTTCAAGAGTCCCTTTTTTGTGTAATTGACTTTATTGCTTTTCTCCTGTTCTATTGATTTCTATTTTAATCTTTATTCCCTTCCTTGTGCTTACTTTGATTTTATCTGTTCTTTTTCTAGCTTCTTGTAAATTATACATACTTTCTTCTGTTTTGTGATGGGTATTTAAGACTATAATATTTCTTCTCTGTATTGCTCAAGCTATATTACACAATTTTTATGTTATGCTTTTATTATTGTTCAATTCAAAATGTTAAGTAAACATGTTCAATCTCATTAAACTGCTCATTCAGAAGTATATTATTATATTTCAAAGTATTTGGGATTTCTTCAGGTTTCTTCCTCTTTGGGATATCTAATTCTGTTGTGGTAATAGGTCATACTTCACATAATTTTAATATATTTATATTTATCAGGAAATGTTGTTACACAAACTATGGTCCATCTTGAGGAATGTTATATGTACATTTGACAAGAAAGGGTAGTCTGCTGTCATTTGCTGAAATATCTATGAATGGCATTTAAACTAAGTTGATTGATAATGTTCAAGTTTTCCATATTTTTGTTGTTTTGTGACTACTTATTCTATTAATTGTTGGGATAGAGCTACTGAAATTTTCAACTTTTGTTGAATCACCTATTTCTCCTTTTAATTCTGTCAGTTTTTACTTTATGTATTTTGGTGCCATGTTGTTAAGTGTATATACATTTAGAATTGTTATGTCTTCTTGGTATATTGTCACATTTTCATTATGAATTGTCCTTCTTTGTCTCTAATATCTAATAATATTTCTTGTCTTTAACTTCATTTTACTTTTATTAACCTTTTGACTGTGAATAATGCCTTTAGGCAGTCAAACAAGATGTTTGTTTGGTGCAAATGATGCCTGCAGGCATTGTTCATTTTGCAAACAAAAAACTGAGGACACATGTTTCCATAACACAGGTTATGTTAACCTGACTTGAGTCTGTAAGCATCTTTTGCTTTATTCTTAATTTTTTTCACAGTTGTGCCTGAAACAACTGACAGCAACTTGGGGGGATTACTATAATCAGTAAGAACAAAATAACTTCCAGTAGCATGCCATATATTGTGCTTGTGTTGTAATCATTGCAAGCCTCATTTAGCACATTTCCTTTTGAGTGCTCTGCAGTCAATGGGTTAATATAGACACTCTACCTCTCTGCTGGTTGTTTGCACGGTAAATTTTTTCTGTATATATTTTGCACCTATTTGTGTCTTTGGATCTAAAATATGTCCCTTGTGCACAATACATTCTTCCTTCTGATCAAGTCTTATCATTTCTGCCTTTTAAATATGGAGTTTGGTCCATTTAGAATTAGTGTACTTATTAATATGGTCATATTTACTCCTGAAATTTTGCTATTTGTTTTCTATCTGTCTTATGTCTTTTTATTTCTCCATTCCTTCTTTGCTTCTTTCTTTTATATTAACTAAATATATTTTGGTATTCTATTTTAATTGCTCTCTCTCATTCCAGATAGATAGATCTAAACAGGTGGATAGATAGATAGATACAGATATAAAATACACAGGGATACAATATGCATTTTAACATAGAACAATATACTTCAGAAAAATACTAACTTAGATATGGTAAAATAAAGAAGCTTTCCTCCAATATATCTTCCCCTTCTATGTAATTTTATCATATGTATTACATCTAAGGACATTTCAAACCCAACACAATATTTCAATTACTCCTTTTATAATCTTCTATATTTTTAAAATTAAGTAAAAAAATCATTTAGAACTCTTTATATTTATTCATTTATTTACATTTTCCTGTACTCTGCAATTCTTTCTTAGAATTTATGTTATGCTATTGTGTCATTTTTATTGTGTCACCTGATAGCAGCAATTTTTTCAGTCTTTGATTCTTTAGAAATGTCTTTATTTCACCTTCATTTCTGAAGGATGGCTTTTCTGGATGTAGAAGATTTGGTTGACAAGATTATTTTTCCCCCCTCCTTTGAAGGTGTTATTCCACTGATTTCTGGAAGCCATTGTTCTTGATGATAAATCAGTTGTTAATCATTTCCCTACATGTGAGGGATCATTTATTTTCCTGCTGCTGTTGAGACTTACCCTTTTCTATGACTACAAGCAGTTTATCTACAATGTGTCTACATACGGATCTTCTGGAGTCTTTTTACGTGAAATTCATTGAGTTTCTTAAATATGTAGACTAATATTTAAAAAAATTAAATTTGGGCAGTTTTAAATAATTATCTCATAAAACTTTTTTCTGCTTTGTATTAGTTTCCTTGGCCCTATAACATACCACAAACTAAGTGGTTTAAAAAACAGAAATTTATTGTCTCACAATTTTGGAGAACAGAAGACTGAAATCACAGTATTGGCAGAGTTGGTTCCTTCTGAGGAATGTGAAGAAGAATTTGTTCTATGATTCTCCTATAGCTTCTGCTTGCTTCTCGGTGTCATCACATCATCCTTCCTCTATATGTCTTTTTCTGTGTCCAAATTTCCCCCTTCTATAAGGACACCAGTAACATTGGACTAAGGACCACTGTAATGATCTCATTTTAACTTGATCATCTGCAAAGACTCCATTTCCAAATAAGGTCATATTTAAAGGTTCTTGGGGTTATCACTTTAACATGTTTTTGAAGAACACAGTTCAAATCACAATGTGTCCCCTTTACTCTTTCTTTTCCTCTAGAATCCTCACTGCATTTGATGATATGCTTGATGCTGTTCCATAGGTTTCTAAAGTTCCATTCATTTTTCTTTAATCTCTTCTCCAGATTGGCTAATCTATATTAAATATTTATTCTCAACTTCATACTTTATTTTTCTTCTTCCATATCAAATTGGCTGTAAAGTCCTATCTTGAGAGTTTTCGGTTTTAGCTATTTTATTTTTCAAGAGACAGAGTCTTACTTTGTCACCCTCAGTAGAGTGCCATGATGTCACAGCTCACAGCAACCTCCAGCTCTTGGGCTTAGGTGATTCTCTTGCCTTAGCCTCCCAAGCAGCTGGGACTACAGGTACCCACCACAATGCCTGGCTATTTTTTTGTTGCAGTTTGGCCAGGGCCAGGTATGCCCACCCTCAGTATATGGGGACAGGGCCCTACTCACTGAGCCACAGGTGCCACCCAGATATTTTGTTTCAACTCTAGAATTTCCTGTTGTAAAAGGTGATTTTTATCCCTTTGGAATTCTCTATATGTTGAGTTTTTGTCATCAAGCTTTCTTTTTGTTCTTAAAGTAGATTTCTTTAGTTCACTGAACTTATTAATAAATAAGAGTCTTTTCTGCTATCTAACATCTGGGGACAATCAGAGCTGGTTTTTATTGACTGCTATTTTTCCCCTCTGAATATTGGTTATACTTTCTTTTTCTTTACATGTTTTGAAACTTTTGGTTGAATACCCTTTAGATAAAACATTCTACCATCTCTGGTTTCTGATTTCCCCCCTCCTAAAGGTTGTTGCTTGTATTCTTATTTTGTTTATTTAGTAATTTGCATGGCTTAATCTGAGAAGTCTGTCTCTACTGCACACTATGGCTGCTGATGTCCCTACTCAATGTTATCATTTGTTTTGTTTTTATTAATAAGCCAAATTCCTAAGAATCATCCCCATGTCTGCATAACTTAGAGTTCACCCCAAGACTGCTCAGAGGTTGCACTCAAGCAGTTTGAGCCAGTAAAGCTTCCACTCTCAGCTAATGGATCTGGGTTTGGGCTGGGGAGCACACCTACATTTTAGGCCATTCTCAAGTTTGTCCCCACTTTTGCTTCCTTCTAAGCTCCCTTCTTTTTCCTTTGAGTGTGTGATGCTCCATTGACCAAGTAGGGTTGGCTGTTTCAGTTTTTCCTACATATCCACCCTGGTAGAACACCCCAGACTTACATTGTTCTTACCAGAAGCTCCGTATTTTTCTTGAATAAATATTTCTTAATTTGTCCTGGCTTTGGTTAATTTCCAGAGTACTGAATGGCTGTTTCTGATGATTTTGTCCAGTATTGTAGTCAGTTTTGGGGGAGAGAATTTGATTACCTCTCCATTCAGTCATGTTTGAAGAGAATCTCTTACTTTATGACTTTTGGTAGTCTTGTCTTTGGATTCCTCAGCATTGTACTATGCCATGTTCTTACAAGGATATTTTCCCAGATGTCTTTGGTTCTAGCAGCTTGGGAAATAGGCTAGACTAATTCTGGAGACAGCTGAACCAAACACAATGGATAAAGTCTTTATTTCTAATCTATCCATAGGAAAAAAAAATAAGCTTTTTCAATCACCCATGCATTTTCTCATCCATTAGCTCTCTCTAGTATGTCTTATCTCTCCCTTTTTAAGCCAATTGCTGTTCCAAGACTGTGTTAAAGATTATCCTCTATAAAGTTGTTCCTAATTACTTCACCTTACTCTACTACTCTTTGGTTCTAATTTTAGCTATTATTTTCAGAAATTGCACTGATTCTATCATATATTCTCCTATTATTTTATGCACTATTATTTCTAATATCCCCAGAGAGATCACATTTATTGAAGGCAGAGCATTATTATTTTCCATGTCTCATAGACTTTGCTGAAATCCTCAATATAACTAGCGCACAATTTAGAGATAATAGGTTGAATTGAATACGATAAAGTAAATGGTTGCCTGATTTATGATCGTTTCCTATGCTTTTGGAAAAGTTGCCATCATAAAAAGATGTTTTACATTCATCTTCACCCTGTAAAAGTCTCTGTATGGCTAATTCACTCTACTTTTCAAATTTAGATAAAATACCTCCTTCACAAAGGCCTTCTTGATTTTCTCCTTTCTGAGCTTCCAGTGTATCCCGTGTACTATCTGTGGAATTTACCATGTGCATCATCTCTCTTTGTGTACGTGTCTTTTTCTATTATATATGAGCATTGGCTTCAGGAAAGAATTTATTTCTGTAACCTCATTGGTGGAATGTCAAAGTATACAATTGACAGGGTGCACTTGTATACTAAATGGATGAATGAATGAATGAATGAATGAATGAAAGAATAAGATTCAAACTTGGCTTCATACATTTCAGTTGATTTATAGAACTGGTGGTTGAATATACAGAGTATATCCTATGAAGTCAGAGGAAATCAGTGCTATAAAGGAACTTGGAGATGATCTAGAAGTATGGTTCCTTTAAATATTGGATCATTGAGGTGGAAGGACTTGGTCCAGTGAATGAGTGGCAGAGGTCTCTAGAAGGCTGGTGAGATTGCCATGTATGTTTCTGCCCACCTTCTGAATTCAGGGATGCAGAGCAAACTGTGGCTTTGCACATTGCAAATAACTATGTTCTACATCAAAATTCCAGGTTTCACATAGTACTTCTCTTCATGTCAATGAATTTATATTCAAACTCTTTCACCTCAGCAGTATAGCTGAACTTATAATCACTACAAAGTAGTGATTATTATATAATAAGTATATATACATAAAACAATCACTACAAATTAACAGGCCCAGTCTAACACTTGTGTATAGTAATTATAAATATAATGATAAAAGAGATTATATACATAATAATCAGTGAAGATTAATGGGTCAGTCTAACCACTACATACAGTGATTATATATAATATAGATTATTATTATATATAATAATCATTAAAAATTACATAGTAATCTACAGATTACTACATAATTTATAATTACTACAGATTAATTTATATAGTAATCACTACAGATTATTTTATATATAATAATCACTATAATTATATGTATAATAATAATTGTAGTGATTTTTATATTATATCACTGAAGATTATTATATGTATATAACTACTACTACAGATTAACAGGCCCAGTCTAACAATAGAGTTACCACGCCTGGTTACTTAAGCTTTCCCTTCGATGAAAAGATGTTAATAGACTCTGATGTCTTGACTGGTCCTTAACAAGGAAGTAATTCAAAACTAAAAGGAAAATGTAAACCTGAGGCAATTTCCCTAACCAAAACAGAGCACCAATAGACCCTACTGTCTGTGAAGTGTGCAGCTACTAAACTTTAATGACAATATCAGTTCTACTTGATGTCGGCGGTAGTAAGTCCTTGGTTCATCTACTAAAAAAGATTGGAACTCAGGCTGATTTCACTGCACTTGGCAGGTGGCTGAGCATTAGCAAGCTAATATAGGGCTCACTCTAGCTATACTTAATGAAGGTTGCACCCAAGACATCAACTTCAAGCACAAAGCTTTTCTACAATCCTAGTTCAGACTGAACACCGGTTTTGCTAGGCTGTTGATGTTTAAGAGCATGTTAACCTCAAAGAGTCGTATCACAATGGTAGTAGGTTCTCCAAAGCAATTAGATAACGGCCATATCTATGTTTTCATTTTAATCAGGTGAGGGTACTTTGCGAAAGGGTCTTAATAGAGTGCCTGCTATGTAACCCACACTGCCATAGACACCGCTCCTTGCCTTGTCATTTTTTTTTTTTTTAAATTAAATCATTGTTGTGTACAAAAATGCAATCATGGGTTACAATCTGCTGGTTTTATATATGATTTGAAATATTTTCATAGAACTGGGTGACAAAGCTTTCATGGCATTTTCTTAGTTATTGTGTTCAGACATTTAGATTCTACATTTAATAAGTTTCACCTGTACCCTTCTAAGATGCACTGTAAGTGTGGACCCACCAATTACTCTCCCTCCACTCATCCTCCTCTCTCCCCTTCCCTCCCTTACCTCTCTCCCCAAATTCTTGTGCTGTAATTGGGTTATAGCCTTCACATGAAAGCTATAAATTAGTTTCATAGTAGGGCTGAGTGCATTGGATACTTTTTCTTCCATTCTTGGAAACTTAAGACATAAAACTATAAAAATACTAGAAGAAAGTGCAGGGAAAACTCTTGAAGAAATTGGCCTGGGCGAATATTTTACGAGGAGGACCCCTGGGGAATTGAAACAGCATCGAAAATACACTACTGGGATCTGTTCAAACTAAAAAGCTTCTGCTCAGGCAAGAACATAGTAACATAGTTATTAAAGCAAGCAGACAGCCCTCAGAATGGGAGAAAATATTTGCAGGTTATGTCTCCAATAAAGGTTTACTATCCAGAATACACAGATAACTCAAACGTATTAGCAAGAAAAGAACAAGTGATCCCATCTCAGGGTGGGTAAGGGACCTAAAGAAAAACTTCTCTGAAGAAGACAGGTGCATGGCCTATAGACACATGAAAAAATGCTCATCATCCTTAATCATCAGACAAATACAAATCAAAACTACTTTGAGATATCATCTAACTCCAATAAGATTAACCTACAACACAAAATCCCCAAACCAGAGATACTGGCGTGGCTGTGGAGAAAAGGGAACACTACTACATTGCTGGTGGGAATGCAAACTAATATGATCCTTTTGGAAAGAAATTTGGAGAATACTTAGAAATCTAAAAATAGAACTGCCATTTGATCCTGTAATTCCTCTACTAGGTATACATCTAGAAGACCAAAAATCACATTATAACAAAGGTATCTCTATCAGAATTTTTATTGCAACCCAATTCATAATTGCTAGGTCATGGAAAAAGCCCAAGTGCCCACTGACCCATGAATGGATTAATAATTTGTGGTATATGTATACCATGGACTATTATGCAGCGTTAAAAGAAAGATGGAGACTTTACCTCTTTCATGTTTACATTCTTAGCACTCCTTGCCTTTTCAAAAAGTCTGTATACTTACATTTCTGTGAAGCAATTGTGGGATTTCTCCATGGTCCTCCTCCCCTGGCCCCTTCCTGCTCCTCTGCTCCACACTGGCTCCTCTAGTAGATGAGAGAACCCAGCCAGAGATGGCTGCCTTAGAGCTTGATGAGATATTACGTGCCAGGTTCTCTACCAGATGCTTTATCCTGCCCAGTTACTTGCGACAAGTCTTCTACGGTGGGTATTGTTACATGCATTTTGGAGATGAAACACTCAAGACTCAGAGATTCACTGACACACACAGAGTCACATGGTGGTAAGAGGCAAAGACAGGCTTTGGGCACACAACAGCCTTTGCATTGACTCCTTGTGTTAATACCTTTGACCATGATTTTGACGTTAGGTACTCCAAAGACATCACTCCTAGTTTCTGTTCTCCTCTCACTCTCTTCTTTTTGCTCTGTCTAAATCTGAGCAAAAAGAAGCTCACAGGTCTGTAATAGGTCCCTAGGGCTTGCTGTATTGGAAAGAGAGGCTTCGCAGCAGGAAAGAGCAATCAGAGGATGGGACTTGGCATAATTTTTCTTATTTAGTTCTGTATGTCCAAAATATCTTTGAGGAGCCACCCACGGTGTGTACTTCCATAGCACAACCTACACACAACCACAAAAATAGCAGGAAGGCCAAGAAACTTCTTTTCCCTGATGCATTATATACACAGGGTCCAACATAGTGTGTCACACACAGTAGGTAAGCAACACAGACAAATTTGGCATTTTTGATAAGCAGTGTTCTCACAGAAATTTATATCTTGGTGCATTTCATATAATAATTCTTATCTTTTCATTACACAGTTATAATGTTAAGTGGAAAAAACAGAAAACAAAATTTTATCCCTGTTATGATTACCATTAGGAAAAATTATGGTGCATATGGAGAATTGGAAAGGATTGCAAAAATGGAAGCAATAATTGGTTGGTGTGGTGGCCTGCAGGATAATTTCCTTCTTCCATTTTGAGGCTTGTTAAAGCGATTATGGTGCTGTTTGTACCACAAAAGATTTTTTAAGAGTGTAACAGTGAATACGAATGAAAAAATAAAACATGAAAGGTGTGTGCCAACACCATCAGGATGCGTAAACGCAGTGTTTCTATTCCTGTTGAAATTCTGGCTTCTGGTAAGATCTCCATTCTTGCTGTCACCAACTGTAATCAACCCCCAAGCAACTGTGTTCAGGGACAGAAGCACTGATGAGAGCCATCTTAACACATGGTGATGAGGGGCCCATGGGGTCCCTAGCTAGTCTAATGGAAACCCTGCTGCTGCCATGGGCTGGAGGGCCTGAGAGGCATAGTTATGGGGAATATTTCTCAATAGATTATACTGACTATCATGGAAACAACTATATTTTGACTTCCTTAAGTGAAAGTGGCCCAAATTACAGTCTTTACCTATTGCATCTCGCCATTTGATGATGACTAATAGCACTGCAAGGTCTCAACTAGTGGCTTTCAAAGTGTGGCCCCAGTTGCTACTCTGGGGACTTGTCAGAGATGCAACACTCTGGCTCCTTACACTTTCTGAGTCAGAAACTCTGGGGCTGGGCACAGCAACCTGTGTTTTAAAAGCCAACCCTGCTCCCTGTGATTTTAATGGTCAGTAAATTTTGAGAACCACTGGACTAAACAGACCCCCAATGTGTTCCCACCCTCCTTTAGTGAAATGTCTTACATTCTTACATTTTCCGGTAATAGTCAATTAGTTAATATTACTTAGTTCACTATTTTGGATTAAAACAATGAAAGATATTAAAATACCGTGTCTTGCATAGAAGGGATAGTCTTCAAAGATGTTATGTGCCCTTAAAATATTAGATGGAATTAATTTACCAGGTTTCCTTGAACGAATGGGTTCTTTAGGGGTTGGGAATTAAGAATTAAACAATAGAGAACGGTAATGAGAAGATAAGCCACTCCTGTAGGAAGGCTGTAGATATCACAGGGGCTGGTGGGGTTGACGGAGAGTGGCATTAGGACATTCTTGAAAGGGGTAAACCTGTATCCTGTGTCTTATTCATTAAACCAGTTCCACGTCCTCCTCTGGAAGCAGCTCAAGTCTACCTTTACTTGTTGTAAATAAAAGATTGCTCCATTCTGTGAACATCCATTAGGGATTTGGCTTTTTAAATGGGTGTGCTTAGATACCCCAAGTTTTGTCTAGAAAATAAAACACTGCCTACTTATGGCATGCAAAGCTATTTTCAATCAAAGCAAAAATAATGTGCAGCTCAAATCTTGCCTTCATGTATAATTATAAATCATTTATCCTGGAATCAGCCCCGCTGAGCACAGTTTCATCCTGGGATCACCATAATCCCCCTGGGAACTGAGACTTCCTTGCTTCAGCACTTCCCCACTGAGGGCTTCTTGCAGAAAAGACACAGAAGCGACACAACCAGAACAAAACGGTACCTGAGATGTATCAAAGATGCTCCCTACAGCAGAGACACACAACAGAGGACTTAAGGGTTGATGCGCCCTCCATGGAGCATGGCTCACTGTTCATTAACTGTGTGTCACTTAGAGTTGAGCTGTGCTAATACATGTGTTCCTAAAAATGAGAATCAAAATGACAAAATGGTAGAAAACATAAAGCTATTTTCCCATCTATAGAGGGCCATGATTGACCCTAGGCCAATCTCTGCCGCAACAAAGTTTGTTTCCTTTCATGGCTACGTTCTTGCCTCCGTAAAGAGCATCTCCCTTTCCAAAGGGCCAGCCGCTTGGTTGCAGCCATACATTGGTTCCATGCCCTCCTTTCCTCGTACAACTTGCATTCACGCCTTGTTCCCCCTCTTCAACAGGCCAGGCATCCATAGTCTTCTGACTTTGTCTTATGACTATGTATGGCAGCTGGAGAGTACGATGGTTATGAATATGGACTCTCAAGCCAGAGTGCCTGGTTCAAATCCTGCCTACACGACCCAGGAGCTGTGTGACCTTGGACAAGTAACACCACCCTCATATTTGTCAGCCTTATTGTTAGATAGTGCGGTGACACACTTTCCTCACTCTGGAAAGAGAGGAGAGGCTCACACTTCCTTCACCATGTGGGGAGAGGCTCAAATGAGATATACGTAGATCCACTGCTTCCTTGTACATGCTTCAGTAGAAGCTCATTTCCTTTCCACCGCGTTTTATACCTTCCTCCTAAGATGAGTTGCTAAGAGCACAGTGCACCTGCAATCCACTACCCTGGGGATTTTTTTTCTCTTACCCTGGACCTCACATTTTTCTAATACCATATATCTTTCAATATAACCCACTTTTTTTTTTTTTTTTACGGCAGAGTTTGGGAAAGTCCCTTAGATGAGATATATTTGTTCACAAACATTTCACCAATTTTTTGCCTTCTTACCAACAATACTGAAATGCCATTTTTAAAGATGGGACAACATAGGGAAAAAATGCTTTGGCCTCACGCATAGCTAGTGAAGCCCGGTTTGCACCCCAAATGCAACCTCAGCTTCATTTCTAATCATAATTTGGAAGTCTTTTTACCCTCCTGGTGTTCTCTCTTTTAAGTCCAATAGTCACTGCTACAATACATCAGTAGCTTTAAAAGGGCTCTTTACAGGCAGGAAATGTGAACTATTAGCAGGGCTGTAATATACCAGCAGAAAGGAAAAGGGTGATAGGCTGATAGGCGTGGGTGTAGGAGAAAGGTGTTTTATGCAACCCCACTGGGACATCATCACTTTAGAAAACAATTTTACAGCCATATAGTTAAATTAACTGGCAGTTAGAGGCAATTATGTGATAAAGTAAAAATATTTATGTTCTTTAGAGCCCCAAAACTGTCATTTGAAGTGTGACAAATTTTTAAATAATTTCACCTGCAACTTTGGAAAGACTCTATGACTAAGGGCACAAAATTGAAACGGGTTGCCACTGGGAAATAAAATCAAACCTATCTTCTTGTAATTTTGCTTGAATTGTGTGCCTGTGATGTGTCTCACAGTCCCCGTGCTCATGCTGAAAAATCCTTCTTTTCTAAACAACCACAATTTGGAATTTAAGATTTAACAATGTCAGCGCTTCCAGAGAAATGTGGAGTATGAACGTGTGCACAGGCAGAAACACAACAGGTGCTTCTTGGTGCCCTGCCCTATAGATTTCCTTGCCACTCTCTAGATGATCAAAGCTATCACTTTTTATTCTTTTTATTGTTAAAAAGTGCATTGCGAGCTATAAGCCATACAAAAAAGAAAAATTGCCTACTATCATATTTTCTTCATAGCTATTTTATTGTTGTTCATTACCATTTTGTGTCTGCCTACGTACATTTACATTTTATGCAATGGCAACCACCCTGTACATACAATTTTGCATTTCCCTCAATATTCATATTATGTATTTTAGTGTTGTTATGTAGTCCCCACCACCATCACTTTAATAAGCTGCAAAATATGCTTTCGAGTGGCTATATCCTAATTCGTTATAGCATTCTCCCATGGTGTGCACTTAGCTGGTTTCCAGTATTTCAGCAGTGTTCATAGTGCTGCAATGGACACTTTAATGCTGGGGCTTTCTCTGTCTTTTAGGGTTATTTCCTTGTAGGGTTAGAGTCCTACAAGTGGGATTGCCAGGTCAAAATGAAATGTATGCACTTTTTATTTTGGTAGCTCTTGATACCTACACCTAAGGTCAAATTGCTTTTCAAAGTGTTTCATCATTAACTTGACTGCTAGCGATATATGAGTTCATCCACACCTCTGTGTATTTCAATTTCATAGCAACATGTTTATTCATATGGTTTCAATGATATTTTACATAATTGGAAAGCATTTATAATAGCTCTGAACCTTTTGCCTTGGTTGAAGTCCTTTTGGTCATACAGATTTAATGCATTCAAATTCAAGTGTAAGGACAGGCATATGCATAGTCCCCGATGTCAGTCATGGATGGAACTGAGAGATGGGGACATAGTCCAATATTTACTCTTATGTATTAACTATGCTAAGATAAAAAGGAAAATGAGATGTAGGGTGTGGAGTTTAGTCTTCTCTTTTTCACTTCATTCTCCCCTCTTCTTTCCACCAATTCACTCTTTCTATCCTAGGCCTCAGGTCCTGTGGAGGTTGTATTCTTTTATTCAGGGCAGGATAGTGGTCTCTGTGCATTTTCTTGTTCTACCTGGCTTTTATCATAGTCTAACTGCCTTTGAAAGCCACAGTGACATTCTGCATATTTGATCCATCCTTCCCCCCAAATATATAACCTGTTCCTACTCAGATACACAAGAGACCTGCAAGGAGTAGGAAAAGCACAGGGGATGAATATACGCCCAGCTGGCCAAGCAATGAATAAAGCTCTGAACGTTCAACCATACAGATCAGGAGCTGTGGTCATCTAATCATGAGAGAATGGATCAGAGCCAGCAACTCATTTCATATAGGTCACTCAGGAGCCCAACACAGAAATAAGTTTGAACCCATGCAATCAAAAGGTGAAAACCTCCATATAACTGGAGGTGCCCAGGTGCAACACTTATCAATATCCTGAGTTGTCTTGGTTCGCATAAAAAAATCATAGCTTTAACCTTTCATATGTGATGGGTCTAGTCTAATCTGTATTATGATGTTATGGGGACTTTATATCTACTTTATAGCAAATATGCACTATGAAAGTGATAATGCCATATTTGCTTCTATATTCCCTTCCACAAAGAATTTCACTTGGATTTTTGGAAGTTTCTGCTTGGGACAGCAGTCACAGATGTCAGCTCCTTGGCATTTATGGGACATTGGTTTACCAATGTCACAGGAGAGTATTGAAATAATCATAAGGGCATCATGTTCCTTTTGGAAAATTCTTACAAATAAGCTTGACAGTTCCTTAAGCCTGAAAAGGATGCTCACTGGTCCACTGCAGCTTAGAACTGAGCCCAGGTGGATGGATAAGGTAGGTGGAGAAAACGGGCCTCCATGACGAAGCTCATTCAACCCAGCAGTGGAGAGGAACAGTGCCATGGAGTCTCTCCTGAGAACATTCTCAGGATCCTTGGCTAGCGTTTAGTTCCCACATTAGGGAACACATTTTGTGTCCTATGGGATAGGGTACAACAAAAAAAGTGACATTATCAAAGGTGAATGACCCTTGCCCAGGTCTGTAGTGAAGACAGATCCATTTACTTCCAGAACCCCTTTCATAGTCTTAAAAGAACTTGGGCAGGAGTAGGAAGATTATACAACTTCATACCATGCACTTTTATAATCATCTTCTTCGTTTCAATAACTGTCAAGCCAGTTTCCTAGTTGTAAGTGGTTAGAAGACTTGGATGTCTGTGTTATTTGGTAGTGCACAAATTTATTTCCTTGTGCATGAAACCCACAGTCCAAAATGTGTTGGTATTTTAGATTTAAAAAAATTCACATTTAAAAAATTATCTCTGTTCCTTATATGATAGGACTAAGCAATTTCTCCCCATAATACGTCCATGACAGGAAGTAACACTGCAGTCATGACAAGCTCTCACCCCAACAGCAATTTCGTAGGAAATAAGCAGATTGTGCTTGGGAAAGAAAGAGACCATCAAGGATGCCAAGAAGAACCTTTGCCTATAGCTGCTCTGTAAAGTGGAGGGGTTTCTGGGACCCTCAGGGTCACTCCCTCACTTTGACCTTGCTGCCAGGAGGTGGAGCGTCTCTGCATGCCACAGCTGGCTGGTTTCCTCTAGCAGGAAGCTCAGGCCGCCCTCCATGCCTGCTCCCAGAGCTGACTATAGGCTTTCTTGCCACGTGTTTCCTTTGTCAGTTGCTGTGAGGGAAACGCACATGGTTGGCTCCTTCAAGGCTGGAGAATCTCCTAAAATACTCATGACTAAGTGAGTGTATTTTTGGCTCCTAGGCTGGATGCGTGGATTCAGGTGGTCTTCCGCAACATATCCTCACAGCTCAGGCAGGGAGTCGGAAACATGGGTGCCCTGCTTCATGCTTCACAGTTGTTCCTGTTATAAATATTCATGGTAATACTGATATTATAACCAATAATAATAGGAATAGAAAGATGTCCCAGGATAGTCCTTTCAAACTTTATGCAATAATACTTTCCTATGTTTTTCTAAATGTTTACAATAAACGTGTCATTTTAAAGAATTTATGCGTATGTGTGTACAGATGTATGCTCTTTACATCTGAATATATCCATTCAGAGATCTGACAATTAATGAGAATTCATCCTAGACAAAGTGTTCTAGCAGCACCTGTAGCTCAGTGGGTAGGGCGCCGGCCCTATATACCAAGGGTGGCAGGTTCGAACCTGGTCCTGGCCAAACTGTAACAAAAAATAGCTGGGTGGCACTGCTAGCGAGGGCAACAAAGTCAGACTATCGTGACAAAGTCTGTACCTGCCCCCGCCCCAAAAGAGAAAAAGTGTTCCACACCTCATTGCTAAGTATCACTATGATTACCTTCAAAGTATTCCCCTTGGGAAACTATGCACCAACACCAGCACCTAGTCCACTCTCCACAGCAATTCTGGAACTCTACCGCTGGACAGGCCATCACTATGGTTGACCCTAGTGATATTCACCAATGAGGTATGTAGCACTCTTGCTAGGATGAGTTCACAAACTTAATTGTCAGACCTCTTGTGTATTTGTATATATGTATACATGTGCGTGTCTCTAAAACTGACATCCCACAAACCCAATTGTTTCTCAGGGCGAACTGAAGGCGATTCTCTCATTCTGCCAGTCCTCTTTTTTTCTTTGAGCACAATGTACAGTCCTAACAGTGTTCCTGCTGCTTTGAAGAATGTCCAAATGGCAACTGGGACCACTCAGGAGAGTTCTGTGAAAGCTACATTAGAAGGGCAATGGCTCTTTCCATATTTTCAAACATGTGCAAATTCCCTTGCCTACACTTTGTATACTTCCCCATTTCTTTATTTGCTTCCAGAAGGGAGAGGGCCAAGAAAGAGCTGAACTCGTTCCAGAGGGAGGTGTCTCTGGCAGGTGTAAGGATTTTAAGATAATAAAAACATGCAGCAACCAGCATTCCCCTCCGCTGGGTGGCAGCTGCCTCTCCACGCTGCCGACTAAAGCCTGCTTTACAAGTGTTCTTGGCTTCAAAAACTGCGCAGACCCACTTCTGTGTTTACAACCATTTGATCTTCTTACCACTCAGCCCATCGCTGGGGATTCCCAGCCACTAAATTAGGAAAGTTCGAAAAGCCCTTAATTTCCACCAGTTCTCATCAGTTCTCATCTGTGGGAGGCAGCGCACATTGTTTTATCTTCAACATGTTTTCCTCAAACACCTTGTGTTGATAGCAAATGAAAAGATGCAGTGATAACCCTGACTCGAGGGGGCAAATGTGTCCGCAGTTAATGTATTTGGGCGGGAAACACATTATCACGTCATAGGTGGGAAATTCTAGAATCTTCTGTGTCTGTAATCAGGATGTATGTAAGTGAGACAATGGAGTTGTCTTTTTCTTCTTTATCTGCTTAACGGGGGTGAGAGCCACAGTGAGTTGAAACTGGATTTCATCTTGATTACTTGCATGGAGGGAGGGGATGGGTGTTAATAATGTTTTAGACATACATTTTTATAAGGGTTTCAAAGGCTTTAGGCCAACGTGGCTGGTTTTCTAAGATTTCCTTTCTGCTGTGCGCACATTTTTGAGCTGCAAACTAAGATTCTATGAGCCTGCTATTTTCAAGTGCAGATAACAACATGATTGAAACAAATCTCTATTAAAGAAGAACAAAGATGGATGAACGCATTTTCTTTCATGTTATTGGGACTTACCAAATGTTCACAGTTGAAAAGAAGAAGTCAAAAGCCAATATAGCACAGAAACAGGAGCTGTGCTGGAATATTTGATGTTTAAAACAAAAACAAAAGCAAAATCCTACTCAAAATACTTCACAGAAATCACTAGGAGAGCTGGAAAGCAAGACATTTCAGTCTGCAGGGAGGTCCTTCTCAAGCTTCGGGCTGTAGGGAACTGAGCATTGGGTATTAATTTAGCCACCCAACAATGTGCCTGTGATTAGTGGTGGCAGTGGTTGTTGCTTACGTTTCTGGGAAAATCCCGTGGGCTTATGTGGTAGGAGGGTTTATAAACTGGTGAATTTTGATTTGGAGAATATACTTCCAACAATTTTTTCTTGAGTTTTAAGACTTGCTTGACTCTGCAGTCACATAAATCAGGATCCACCAGAACTAACAATCTTCCCAATAAGTACTTAGATATAGTTAATGTAAAGCAATGTAAACATAGTGTCACTTTGCATTTAAAGCCAGAGGTATTAGTGTGTGTGTATTTTTGTGAAGCAATGATCCCATCATTGACTCTCCCCAGAGCAGGCCATGCCTGGGACAGACTATTTTTGTCAGCTAGAGTGTCTGGCTCTTGATGCATAAGCACTAGACAGAACTGGGTTAGAACATGGTGTGATGAGGCCAAGGTCACAGGCTAGATACCAATTAGCTTTGCAGTAGGAATACAACTGGGTGTCCTGGGGACACAGGTGCCCACCTCGTCTGACTGGAGCTGTACATATGGCCAGTCTCAAGGGGAATCTGAGTGTGCTGGTCCAGTAAGATGTGCATTGAGATACATGCCAAGTTCATGTGCCCTGCCACAGTGAGGATCTTCTTTGTGGCCATAGGGTGGTCATATATCCTAAATAAAAAGGGTTTGGGAGGTAGGGAAGGAAACTTCTCTGTGCTCCATGCCTTTACTTTCTAGGTCAGCCACATTAAATCAAGGAGTGATTATAATCCACAACTATAATCTACAGTTGTATTTCTAATCTACCACAGTATAATTCTGTACTTTGAGAGAATTATATTTCGAAATATATAGAGATGTAATATACTTACAGGTATGACTAGATACACTACATCTATTCACTGCGGCTTAATTTGCTACATTTTATTAGTTTGGAAGACAAGATAGGGTAGCGAAAAGAAATTTAACTTTGGAGTCAGATAAATTTAAATTAGATTCCCAATGCCCTGCTATTTTTTTTACCTCTGTAAACTTGAGAAAGTTCAGTAACTTACTCAGTTTCCCAAAACCATAAAATGAGATATGTTTGGTTTAGGTGGTAACTGAGGAGTTCATCACATGATTTTTTTTAGCTCTTTTCTCATCCATGATTTGAAATTTTAGGTTCCCTTAAATGTGAATTCCCTATGCCAGCCAATAACAACCTCGGAGCCTCCCCTGCCCCTCCGAGCAGGGCTAGCTCCCACCGGCCCCATTGCCTGCTCTCCCACAGGGGCGCTCGAGTGAGTGTGTGTGCCTGTGAGCGCACAGTGAGAGCTTCAGGCAACACTCACTTGCACACCTTCACACTTCCATCTTGAGTTTGGAAGGGGCCTTTCCCGTGGCCTAGTACTGCTGTCACACTGGGACGGGAAAACAGAAAGAAGAGAGACGTGCTAGGAAAAGGTGATGTCCCAAACTAAAGACAGAAGACAGAATCTAGAGCGGAAGAAGATAGGGGGCCTTCAGATGGTCATTCAGGGGCTTCTTTCATTCATCCTTTCCTCTGAATAGCAGGAATGGCTGTTTTCATCTCCCAGCTCTTTCATGAAACACGTGAGGGACAGGGAACCTATGAGTCTATATTAAAAATTGATTATATTTACTTAAACTGTCAAAGCTAGATCAGAATAACCTATTTATGGACATGCAAAATAAAAAAAGACTACATAACTGAATTCAGAATCTGACAAATCAGAAATACATGTTGATATTCTGAGCGAATAGGTATTAACACCATGATAGTGTGTTTTCTTACTGTAGCCCAATGATAGGGTTTGTGTTGCATTAGGCAAGTTATAATCTAATTAGGTGTCATCGCCTAAGGGATATGTTTTTCAGGACAGACTACCAACAGCCTTAGGTACTGTCATTTGATCCGGAGTAGTATTGGTAGTTACACAGCAACTTGGTCAGTGCCCACACTATTCACCCAGTGTTGCTAACTCAGCAGCCCCTATTTTAATTTACTTAACTTATAATTCCATCGGTTACATATTCCGCCCACCCCCAGGTTAGGCAATTTTCAAAGCAGATTGATGTGTCACCTTGGGTCCCTCAGAATCCTAAAGCATCATTTCTTTTTAAAATAAAAACTCAACTCTTTGTATATGTTTAAATTGTCTTGCAAGGTCCAAGCTATAGATCTGGTGGCCGATGAGCCCACTTGTATAATTAAAGGTCCTCCTCTTCCCTCACTCCATGACATCTTGCAAAGAAACCAATTTATATACAGCAATTTTCCATTACAGCAGCTTTAGATTAACCTATAATTTTAATGACAGCTTGCCTTTCTCTAGGTTTAGAGTTTTCCTTATAATCTTCTTTAAAAGGTGTCCATCCACTTAATGAATAACACAACCATTTAACCCCCTTAACAGACTGCTGATCTAAGTTCTTAAGACAAAAAAAAAATACTTGCTTTAGGCTACAGTTGTATTTAAATCTACCCAAAGTACAAGTCACCCTTCTCATGCCTGATTCTTCTGACTCTCCTAAAGCTATTATCCATGTCCCAGAGCCGTGTATAGAAGCATCTTAGCTGCTCCTTGTTTCCAAAATCCTTCAAATTTAAGAAGGTCTCCTGGCTTCTTTCTCTGTCACATCTTATTCACCATGAATTCCATTAATTCCACTACTTCTTCAATGGCAAGTACTAATTGTCACTGGGCTACAGTGGCCAAATGTACTGATACTTCCATATTTTAAAGTATAAGCTTTACAAGAGAAAGGACCATCCGATTTTAACTTACTTTTGAGCTTTGGCTTTCTAGCACTATGCCTGACAAAAAGTAAACATTCAATTTTGAGCCGGTAACACATTTTCAATAGGTATTTGTTGAATAGATGATGACCATGCTTTTTGCTTTCTAACGAGAATATTAGTTTTAACCCAAAGGTTTTTATGATGATGTGGTTATCAAAACTCAAACAATACTTTTATGGAGTATTGGAGGAAATTATGCTGAAAGATGCATATTAACAGATTTCTAATCTACCACAGGTAAAGCTAATAAAATTAATTTTACAAAAATAGGGTTTTATATAATACCTAGTTATATCCATTCAAATCTGGAATGTTTAACCGTCAGCCTAAATTCTTTACTTTGGTTTATTCCAGTGATTATAATTAATTAAACTTCTTTATTTACTATTTTAGAGATGAATAAGAAAGCTTCTCTGATCAATGGCAGAGGCTTTCAAAACTCCAAAGCAAATTTACCAATCAGACTATGGTTTCACTCAGGAGGTTCACATCCTCTGGTCTGGCAGATTCTTTCTTTTCTCATTCTTTATATCCATCTTTTCTTTTCTTTCTTTTTTTTTTTTTAAGCTCTATTCTTACATCTTTGTAGGAAAGGTTTGTTTTTTCCTTCTCCCTTCAATACGGCACAGTGAAGGTACTCAGAATCAGTTTTAGTAGGTTAACGTCTTCTTGACATAGAATCATAGGATTGAAATAGCCCTCCCACAGTCACAGAATTCCAAAGCTGGAAAGAAACAGTACAAGATCATCTCGTCTAACCCCTTTAGCAAATAAAACAGATTGGCCTTAATAACCAGCCCAAGGTGACATAGTAACGGTGGGTAAAAAAAATCAGTCTCTCTAACTTTTGTTTCAGCGTTTCTCTGTAGCATTGTGCTCAACCATTAGTCATAAGGTCATTACTTAATTCAAAAGCCATTTTTACAGAATGTCCATACTTTGTTTACACTGTTAAAATATCAATGACACCCCGATTGAAGGCGTAGAATATCCTAACGCACTGCCCCACCCTCAGGATGCTCACATTCCATGATCAGGACCAGCGTCTACACAGATACTTATCAGCAATGTAACAGTCCAGGCCATTGTAGGATACTTATCAACAACTTAACAATACCAGGCATTGTGGGATACTTACCAATAACATAACGGTACAAGGTCTTGTGGGGCGGGTGCATCTAACAGTGCACCAGACCGACCTGAGGTCAGGGAGACCGATTGAGCTGAACCTTCTCTTCTGACCCCCATAGCTAACTTGAACAGAAACATGGAGTCATTGCTACGAAGAGCATCTGACTTACTGAGAATGCTTCCTCCAGAGTCACAGTGGTGCTTTGGTGACATTCCAGTGACCTACTCTATGTAGTACTGACTATAACCATCAGAAAAAAAAAATAGACTAAAATGAAAACAACTCAGAAAAGAAAGAAAGGACTGTCTGAAGCAAAATAGTATTCTAAGTGTCAGGAGTCAGGAGTGGCTGGCAGGAAAAGTAGGAATGCGGCAACCTCTAGGTTGGTGAGATGTTAAGCCACAAGAGGCCACGTGTCCAGAGGTGTCATTACCACTGAGTTGCACACAAGCTCACCCAGGCATTGTCCATCATCAGACAAAACAAGCAGCTTCACAGAGATAGAGTCTAGAACTGTGTGAGTAGAATTCCAGAATAAAATATGTTGGAAGGGAGTGGCATCTGTAGAATAAGGGGGATCCTAAGAGTGATGACACGTTGCCAACTTTAGAAAGCCGTGTAAGCTCTCCAAGGTTCATATATTCCAGGCTACCACAGGTTTGGCTTTTAATCTAATCAGCTCCTCATCAAAAATATACTTTTCAGGATATTAGGTTATTTCACTTTGGAGAGAAAAAAAAACATTTCTTGAATAGTGGAAGTGGAAGTCAGTGGAAAAGAGAATATAATATTATCAGAATTATCATTGGCTGATTATTATAACATATCCAGAGACTTCCATGCACCTGCACTTCAGTTCTGTGATTGGACTTCAGGAGGATTTCACTGACTGTCAATGTCTTCATTTATCTTGTTCTAACAGCAACCTCATTCTCTATATGCATATATAGCAGTTTTTTAAGGGAACATGAAAAACTTTTCTAAGGGTCTTTTTAAAAATCAAATAAGCAGCTGCAAATGGGGAAATAACCATTCTGACTCTGTTTGGGAAACAGCTCTGATCACTCAGGGTATTCAGCAATGGCACAGAGAACTTATTTAGAACAGCTCTGAATATACCATGAAAACCAGCGCTAAGCTAATTCATCTGATTGTACTCTTGACAGCTCTTTCTGGATTGCTAACACTCTGCAGCTGTAAAAATAAAACAGAAACACCCTTGAAATAAGTTAGGTGCATATATGAAAAGCACAGCTGGGCTGCTCCCCTGATCATCTGTAGATACAGGATTCTGGTTCTGAATGGTATTTTGCAAAGTGGAAAGACCACGGACATCTCTGAAGAAAATCCAGAATTGCAAAGAGAATTCATTCACAGTTCTTTTTCCTTCCTGCACTGTTTCTCTCCCATAGCTGTGGCGCCATCTTACCCCATGGAAACTACCGCTAGAAACATCATTTTTGGCTGAGTGCACACGAAGTCAAGTACAGAACAAGCACATTATTATTACTATTTTGTGGAGCCCCAGAATAACAGAGAATCTGCATGGTTCTGGACATATAAGTTCTTCTTCTTCTTTTTAAATTTACCACAGGGATCTTTTCATCTTCAATTATCTGCATAATTCTTTACGCTCATGTGGTCTTCATAGAAACACTTTTAGATGTCATGCAGTCAAATTAGATTGGTGATTTTTAGTGTAGTGGAGCTAAAACATCTTCCAGGAAAACTTTCCAACCGTCTCTAGCACTTTCAGAACTTGAGTATTTCTTACTTGCAAGTTTTTTTACTGTGTTGCATATGAATGTTTTGCCATGTCCAGACACTTCGGAAAGCTCCCCAAGGGCAGGCTCTGCATCTTTTCTCTAATAAAGTATCCTTGTGTCATACTCATCACAAATTTGTTCACATCATTAAAGTTCCCTTTATTTTATTTATTTATTTTTTTGAGACAGAGTCTCAAGCTGTCACCCTCAGTAGAGCGCTGTGGTGTCACAGCTCACAGCAACCTCAAACTCCTGAGCTTTAAGTGATTCTCTTGCCTCAGCCTCCCAAGTAGCTGGGACTACAGGTACCCACCAAAACGCCTGGCTATGTTTTGATTGTAGTTGTCATTGTTGTTTAGCTGGCCCAGTCTGGGCTCAAAACTGCCAGCCTTGGTGTATGTGGCTGGCGCCCTACTCACTAAGCTACAGGAGCCGAGCCCATGGTTGCCTTTTGTTTGGTAATCATACACCCAATTCCTACTTCCAACTCAGTCTTACCTCCTGAACTCCATTCTGGCAGCTCTTACATTTCCTGTTCATGAGACACTCCAAATTTGCTCACACTTTTCTGCTTTCACTGAAACTTTCCCCTCTATCTAGAGTATGCTCTCCCCTCCGCCTCCTGACTGCCGGGGCACCCTATTCGTCTCTATTTGTCCATCCAGAGCACTGTGGCTTTCCCTTTAGACCATTCGTCAAGCTTCCCCAGGCCAGCTCTCCCTGTCCCTTTCTCAGACCTTCTTGAAGACAGTGTGAATTACTTCATTGGAAGATTGATCTTACTGCTTTTCAGTAAGATGCGCTCCCTGGGGCCAGAGTCTTATCTTTTCATTATTGTATTCAGAAGTAACACATAAGTATCAACTAATCAGGGCAGGAGCCACACAAAAACCCAGTTCCCCCACTCTATGCACTGTGCATCCTGGCTGAGCACACCTGGCCTGAGTCATCAGGACCTGCCACATACTCATTCGCCATTCAACCTAAACATGTTGAGAGGATCATTTGATGAATGAAAAATGAGTAAACAATTTTTTTTTTCATAAAAAGTTTAGGAAGTAACTTATTCACTTGTCTCTTAGGGGCAAAGAATGCCTTGCTAATTTTGAAATGTTACCTTGCATTTATTAAGTCACCCACCACAGAAACCTGGAAATAAAGTTTCTTAATGTTTTATTCAGATCCTGTTTAAAGTGATCTTTCTAAGCTACAGGCAAATCTCATTTATATGTGGGTGGACTCCATGAATTATGGTTTATTCACAATAAACTACATTTTAAAGTTCTTAGTAAGAATTAGCACCTACTCTAAATTAATTAAGTGTTCACAGTGTGGCTTCATTACATGGTTTGAAGTGTTTTGAAATCTCAGAGCACCAGACACATCCATATTCAAATGTAAGTGCAAAAAAAAAAAAAAAGTCACAGAATACAAAGCTAAATAGAAAGGCCTTTCGGATCTTGTTCCTAGTCAAATCATACATGAGAAGATTCTTCAGACCTTCCACACATGTTGTTCACATGTGTTTGTGGGACTAGGAAGGCTGGTGTCACCCCCCCTACAGAGGAGATAACAGATGCCACCTGGACCAATGATTTTCCCAGGGAAATGCAACTTCATAACAACAGAGCCCAGATCCACTGGCTCCTGGTTCAGACTTGTCTTTCTGGCCACACTTCTTTGCAGGTGTGTCTGTGTTTCCAACAGGGCTAAGCTCACATAATCAAGAGATGATTCCCTTTCTTTGCTCCTGCTTGTGTATGTATTTCCTTGATATAAAACTGAGCCTGGTGTTACATGGCAAATGGCCTTTGTTTCAGAGGCATTTAAAATTGCATTATTATACCATCATTAATCTTTTGGTCATGTGAGCCTATTTCGAGAATAAATTTACAATGTTTTAATTGTCACTAGGGTAGGTGGTAGCTAATGACACAGTTGTAAGCACATGTTAGTACAAATTTCAGTGGCAGTACCAGGTGATGACAAGCATATCACAATATAGGGAGGACTTGGAAATAAAATTTTTATGGTTGAAATTATTTGGCTAGATCATGAAATGGAGCAAAGCAGAATATTTCTTGCAATATGCTTTCTACACCTTGTCTGGGAAAGGCATGGCTATTAATTTCCCTGAAGCTTAAGTCACAGCTTGAACATATTAAATAAGAAGAGGGTTTTTTTTTTAGGATTCTTAGCTTTTTCCTGGTTTTATCCCATGAGGTCTAAGAAGATCTTCTTGATGCCAGGGCAATTATTTCCTTTTCTTCTCTGAGTTTACATCTTCTGCATAGCTGCTGAAGGTACACCTGGTCTTTCTCTTTCAATAATTAAGTTTTCTAAACTTAAATGAGTTTTGCTAATATTTCCCCATACATCAATTGTGCTGACACCAAATTATAATTTTATGTAGATTTTTTTGACAATTGAAAAAGATTGGTCAGCTTATTTGTTAATAAGCTCAATCAAAAATGATTTTTTTTGTTAGAGCATTCAAAGTTGCCCGAGTTACAGGTATTCATTGCTGTTCCAAATAACCACACTCCCACACATACCATGATATGCATCTGTAACCACTGTGGTTATCCCTCACACCAATCAAGAGACCAGTAGATTCGGGAGCAAAAAATTCATTTGACTCTATAAGATATCTTTGCTAAGCTATTGGTTTTGGTTTTCCTTTTGAAGATAGTGGAGTCCAAGTTTACTGTTGGAACTTAGTTTTGAGTTTTAAACCTAAAGAACTCTTCCAGGCCCCAACTTGTTGATGTGCTGCTATATCCTGTGGGAACCAGAGTAGAGGGTGACATACGGCAAAATATTCTAACCCCATTGACTCAAATCCAGAGGTCTTTTACATTTGGTGGTAAATAGTGATAGATGCTATTCTGGACCAGTGGCTCTGCTAGGTGGAGGCCATGTTTTCTTTCCCCTGCCCACTCAGAAGCAAATAGAAGAAATCATATTGCTCAGATAATTGTACTAATAAAGTCAAAATCACAACTGTAGCAAATGCTCCCCAGGGAGGAATATGGTTTGATGATGGCACATAATAGATTTCATCTAAACAGAAAGTAACTGATAGCAATTATGAGTACTGCCTCTTCTAGAAATTTTTATAAAAGAGAACAGGACCCAAATGAAAGTATTCATTAGCTAAAGAGAAGGGGTCCAGAGGGTTCTATGGCTTCTGGTCTAGTGTGAACATTTTATGAACCTCAATGAGTTCCTCCCTCCCCTACTGAGGGGAGCTGACCCATTGCAGGAATTAAAGGAGACTTAAAAAGAATGGTATAAAGAGTCGAGGGTCAGGAAAGGATGGAAAGTGAAGGTTAATGAGAGACTTAAGTGAAAAAAGAAGAGACGAAGGGAGAGGGAGAAAGGGCAGGTGGGTAGGAGACATCAAAGACAGTACAGTGTACGGCACTTCTCAGAACAGACTTCTGCAGCCCACTTGGGGGATCAGTTGTGGTCAGCATGGTGATAGAAAGAGAGTTAGATTCAAAAGAGGGGACCAGAACCAAAACAGATGTGTAGCAAACCCAGGGTAACGATCAGGATGTGTCTGGATGGGAAGAGAAAGATAAAGGAGAAGAAATTGGAACTACTGACTGCATTTTGGAATGTTCTAGATCCTGAGCAATCAGACAATTCTTAATTTCCATGTAATTACTACAGCTTTTGAGAGAGCATCACATCACGCTTGTCTTTTCCTTCTCTGATCACCACGTCTCCCCAGTCTCCCTGCCTGGCCCTCAGTTCTGGGTGTGCTGCGCAGCCTCTGCCTTTCCTCCTGCTTCTTCCCAGATCATCTGATCTCTCATTCAGTGATCACAGCCATGTCACCTGCCTTCAGATTCACTCTTCCATTCCCGCCCTCATTTTAGATTTGGACAATCTCTTGTCATCTCCTACTCCATATGTGCAAAACCAAACTATGTATTCTCCCATCCACAAAAATCCCCAAACCCCATTTCTGCTATTATAATAGCCACGTATTATCCCAATCACAAAGGGAGAAACCCTGGAGACATGCTTTGGTCATCCTTGATTACTTCCTCCCTCATACCCCCATAGCCAGGCCATCACTGTGCCCAAGGTTTATCCTAGGAGGTGACTCTTTGGTGTTCCCTACCTCTCAGTCCAACTGCCAACACTCTAGCCCAGGCCCAAGTACTTCAACCCTGACTCATGGCAGCACCTTTAAACCAGTGTTCTTCCTTCTTCATTCTGAATAGATCTGTTTAATTTCCTATAAATAAAATGTTAAATTTCTTTCTCATTTTAAGACTTGTAATCATTCCCTAACACCATCTAGCATCCGAGTTAAACATCTTTTGCCTAACTTTCAAACATTCCTTCATGCAGTAACCTAAGTGCCACCTCAGTTAAACAAAGGAAGCACTGTTTCCCTCCCAGGGTGGGCTAATTTCTACCTTCTACCTTGTACATTTATTTATCATGTTCTTAACAAGCAACATTGTGCCCTACTCTACAAACTGCATTATTTTTCTTTAAGGAGGGCCTACTTTGTTGTATAATCTGTTTAAACCCATGCCCACTACCCATGATGCCCTTTGCAAGCTTCACTCTCTATTATCTTTATTATGAAAATAAACAAGATTGTTTTTCTCACTTTCTGAATATAAAATTAATTCATAGGTATCATGATTTTCCAAATTATGCACCACCTGGCAAGAGTTTGTGGTACCTGGCGTTTCCTGGTTCTACTCTTATAAGATGCTTCTAATACCACCTTGGACCTATCTGACTCCTGTACATAAATGCTTATGGATGCATTACACTAATATTTTCTTAATTAAATTCCTTCGGGCACTGTTACCTAAATGTATCAGAACAAAACATTACAGCAAGGAGCATGCAGTGGCTGTATATGAGGAGATTACTCCCTAGAAACTCAGTGATGGCTTATCTGAGTTGGGTACCTTTTTTGGTCTTTTGCATCTTGCCAGTTTTCTCCATAACTTCCACCATGCAGAATAATACAGTCATAGGAAATTATGGTATTTAGTGTTAATGACTTAAATGCTTTCTGATTGGCCTGGTCATAATGGATGTGGAGTAGGTGATCACACATTTTGTTCTTAACTACATATTTTTTCCTCAATATTCATAATCAATACATGCCCTGGAAAAGACAAGTGGGGACCAATAATGAGACACACTTTCCATGAGAAGGCACGGATATCATTACTGATTCGTGCATATGTAGACGCTTAGTGATGAACAGTCATTTGGGCTGAGTCTGGCAGCCAAGTGCACAGCATGACAACTGAGATGGAACTTGCAGAGGCTAAGAGAGGAGGGGGCTCCTCCCCAGGCGCAATTGACAGCCCTTTCTTGTTGGCACGCACAGGACTTTGAGCCTTTCCTAACAGTTGGAATACCTGTATGAAGCTCCTTAAATTGAAGATAATATCCTATTTATATCTATATTCCCCAAGCCTACCTGAAAACCACATTCCTAGGGAGTTCTAGATAAATGGTTGCTGCATTGAATGGAACACAAATGAACAGCTTTATCCACCAAGAACATTAGCATTTCAAGTAAACATGCCATTATAAATCACAGATTAATCTTTTTGAAGCACAGTTCAAATGTTTTTTCATAGTTCCCAATCAAATAAAATCCAAATCCTATAGTATGGCATTCTATAATCCTGGATAGCCTGATCTGAACCCACTTTTCCTGCCCCCTGATCCTAGCCTATTTCTCCCCCCCCCAAGAAGCTAACATGTGTTAAGAGACTGCTTGCTAACTCTTCCCAAATTACTTTAACACAGTGGTTCTCAACCTTCCTAATGCTGTGACCCTTTAACACAGTTCCTGTGTGTCACCACCCACAGTTTGAGAACCACGCACCTTCTACAATGTGGTTGTCCTTTACTGGAGTATTCACTTGATCCTCACATATCTAAATTTAATTTGCCTTTTAAATGTCCCTTCATTAGGCTTTCCCTTGTACCCTCTCCCTCTTGCCCACATCCCTATTCCCTGCTAACTGGAAATTTATCTGTCTCTCTACCTAGAATGATAGTGTGTTTTGTAGCTATCTTAACTCCCTCCAAGATGGTGACCTATGTTTTTACTCCCCTAAGGTATCTAATTCTTATGCATAGTAGGTGCTTAGAACAGTTTTTGAATTGCTAATAGAATGCTATTCCAGAATCTAGATTTGCTGCCCCCTTTTAGGATCTAGGGGCTGTTTAGTGTAGTGGTTAATAGCAGCTAATAGTCTCCACCTTCCCTAGGCTCTGGACTGGTCTGGTTAGGCAGCAGGCCGCACAGCAGGAGGGAGCAGGCCAATCTTCATCTGTGTTTACAGCTGCCCATTGCTCTCATCCCAGCCTGAGCTCCGCCTCCTGTCTGACCAGCTGGGGCCTGAGCTTCTCAAAGGAGGAGGAACCTTGCTGTAACCTGCACGTGAGGATCTGAGTTGCACGCTCCTTATGAGAATTGAAAGCCTCTGTTCCCCTCAACCCCAGACTCCCAGGCCCTGGGAAGAATTCTGTGAAACTGGACCTGGTATCAAAAAGGCTGGGGCCTACCAGGTAACAGCACGGGCTATGAAGCAACCTGAGTCAGTCCATATCTCATCTTTGCCTCTTCCAACCTAGGGACTTTGGGGGAGTTACTTGACCTCTGTCATCATGCTCTTATCTGTGGCCTGGGGTGACACTCACCACTACCTCATAGAATTTAGAAGTTAATGGGTAGGACGCACAAAACAGACGAGTATCTGGTACATAGTGTCACATAAGCAGTGGCCCAGCCCTATAGAGCAGTATCTCAGATTCTAGTACTAATTTTCTACAAGGTCTTTTCCTGTCATCTCACTGGTTTCTTGTCACATTCTTTCCTCTCATCTTCATATTTGCTTGATCCAGAATGATCTGATATTGAATGCTTTTCCCCGTCACTGTTCTTCTTCTTATTAAGTCCATTTCTAGTTTTCCTCAGCTTAATCCTACAAATAGCTGCATTTACATTTACTATGCAGGGGCTAGTGTTCACAGGCAGGACTAAGTGGCAGGGCTGCAGTATGTAAATGATGAATATTTTCATTGCTATGGCAGGGAGAGAGACGGGAGAGGCGATATGATAGTAGAAATAGTGTTAAGAAAGGAATGTGTGTATGTGTGCGTGTGCAGGAGCGTGTGAGTGTGCAAGAAAGGGAGAGTAAGATCATGCTGGGGGAAAAATGAATCCTTCCATATAGAAATCTTCTTTAAGAATCATAAATACCAGCAAGCAATACATGGTCTCTTCAACAGTGAGCTATTGCCAGCCTGCATAACTTACACACCTGCATATCAACATCAGCATATCTTTAACATAATTGCATTAACATGAATAACGAGTCTATTTATTTTTAGTGAAAATTACATTTTTTTAAGGCTGCCTTAGCATTTACCTTTAGGAAAGATATGGTCACTGTTGTCTTAGATGCATTTTTGCTGGTGACATTGTGCAGATGGACACGCACACAGTGTGTCTCCACATTCTCCTCAGGGCCCTTCCCTCCTTCTAGGTAATAGGCACTTTGGTAGTAATCTACGCCAAAGAGCACCATATACCTCTGGATCGATTTCTCATGTGACAAATTAATATCAAATACACGTCCCTGCCTTTGCATCTCAGTTAAAGCTGACCCAAAGAGCACCATATACCTCTGGGTCGATTTCTCATGTGACATATTAATATCAAATACACGTCCCTGCCTTTGCATCTCAGTTAAAGCTAACATGTCAGTAACATTTCCCAGTGCAACTTGAAAAGCAATTCCATTCCTCACACATCAGACACGATTCTGCCATTTTGAATTTTGAGTCTTTACCCTGTTAGAGCAATCACAGAACATTCAGGCCAAGCAGCACAGTCCCAGTGGTGTCCCAGTTTGGGCTTCTCTGTTAAATCAGTAAACAAGTTCCATCTATCTTCCATCCAGCTATGAAAAAAAAGCTTCCCTCCTGCACATTCTTTTTCCAATTGATGTACGATCCTCCCACAAGCAGAAGAGAATGGTCTGGTGGGGTGCACCCCTGGCAGTGGTAAGAGACCTCACTCACCCCCCTCAGGCAGCCTGAGAGCCCGTCTCAGCTCAGTGAACTGTCACTCCCGTGTCCTCACTTCCTGCACGTCCCACACACTCCAGGGAGAGTGAATCTACACACTTCATTTTGAACTTTCAAGAAAATAACCAAGTGAAAACACTTTCACTATTGTACTCTCTACAATATTTCAAAAGATAAAACAGCTATTTAATAATCTCCATGGTGTGTTTTACAGATAAATGCAGTACTCAATCCATTATCACCATGTCTGTACTCACGGCTTTGGTTTGCTTTTTAACAGCTTTCAGAAAGGGGAGAGGTTGTCATTTTTGTTGCCTGGTAATGTAATTGTTGGTTGAGTTTATTGGTTTACACTTAGACCACCTGAACTAGGTTCAAGTTTTCTTTTTAAAAGTTTTCAGCTGAGTGCTCATTGTAATTTCTTATCATCTACAGATGCATTAGACAGGTAGGAAAAGGAAGTTCAACATCATCTCTAAGACTTCTCAATTATATTACACCCATTCTCTGGATAAGTGCCCAACAGTAGCACTTAAAATATGAATGACTTCGAGGACTGTTTTTTCTTATTTTACTTGTTGGATGTGACATGGCCCAGTCTATTTCTTCTTTAGGCTTAGCTGTCTCATCATTATCATCATCATCAATATCATCAAGCAATTTTACCAAAAAATCAGATTAGAATGCAACTGTGCTAGGTGATATACCCTTCTCATTTTCTTTTTTCTTTCTTTTTTTTTTCCCAGTTTTTGGCCAGGGCCGGCTTTGAACCCACCACCTCTGGTATATGGGGCTGGCACCCTACTTCTTTGAGCCACAGGCACTGCCCTATACACCCTTCTCTTTATACCCTTGCCAGCTAACATGGGCAATGAGGATACCGTAATGTATATATAATAAATTTTCTGGTATCGAGCTGTATTGAAATTTGGAATGTTTAACTTAATATAAGATTTCAGTGAAGTCAAGATATTTAGTCAATTTGTCAAGCATATTCAACTTTCTCTTCTTGCTTTATTTGCCATGTAATAGTCTTAAAGGGCAATCTCCACAAAGTCTCTACTAGCCCCTGCTGATAGGGCAAGGACTAGATAAGAGACCCCATGTGAATTAATCCACTCACGTCTGACCGGCCACTAACTGAATAGCCCCTCTTAAGAATTTGAGCTAAAAGACCTAGAATAATCAGGTGGGATTTGATTCTGACATTGATCAAGGTTTGAAGCCAGGATCAGGGCCCCATCAACTCAGGGCTTCCTATAAGACAAAGTGGTGGGAAACTGGAGCCAGGAGCCTTGAAGAGAAGTTGGTATGTAGTGAAAAGGATAAGGCCAGTATAGCAGCAGTGAATAACAGTGCAAACCCAGAGGAAGGGGGAAAGAGACAGGCAGAGGTTCCAAGAAAGTCAGATGTACTTTAAGAAATTGAATTTTATAAGATTTCACTGTAGACTTTAATTAATGTCTTTATCCATTGAAGATTTTTTTTTTTTTAAAATTTGGTGGTGGTGGTTGGAGGGAGTTCTCTAAAACTAAATTATCTTTGACAAAGATATTAGTCAACCAAGACAGGCTAATTTTCAGAGGACTAAAATATATTCATTCCCATTACAAGAGAAATTCTTGGACTGTGATTTGATTTCACATTGATGCTTGAGAAAGTTCTCCAGAATCTTGACTTGGCCAAGGTCTCTGGATACAAAAAAGAGAAGTGGAGGAGATAAGTGCTGGGAGTGGGGTGGTGTGGAGAGAAGAGTAGGGTGCCCTTCCACCACAGGGAACATTCTATTAGTCCACTGGGTGTTCTAGAGTAAGGACCCTCCCCCAACACACTCACAGAGCAGCAGCTTGACCTGCAGTTGGAAGTTCATTACAAAAGCGATTAAATAATGATGGGCGCAGCCTGCAGGAGGGAAGCAGAAGTTGCAAGTAACCAGTTTCTCTCCCTCTGATTCCCAGCAAACCACTGTGTCCTGACCCAGGACCCCCAGAGAATATGAGCCTGTGCAGATTTGAGGTGTCCCTTGTCGCTTACCAATCCCTGTCGTAATGAACATCCACAGAGGAAACGCTGGCTACCCTGTTGGATTCATTTGCCAACAAGGAGATGATCCCAAATGCACATGAGTGTAGGCACCGTCCTTTCAGCTGAAAACATGTGCAGTGACACAAGGTGCTATTTAAAATAGCATCTGCCAAATGTGTTGTTTTCCTAATATAATCCCTGGTAATTTGGGCTTAAACTGTGTTACAGAGTCCAGTTATGTGTGGTCATGGGATCAAAGACCAAATATAATTTTTTTCTAAGCATATAGAGGCAAAAGGGCAGAAGTTGCATTATAATGGAATTTTCCTATTTGAATCTTAGTTCTCTTTGTACTTCAAATCACCATCTTAATGCCAGGCTGATATTTTGCACATATCATTTTAAAGTGTCTATTTCCTAAAGGCATATTTGTAGCAAATTGACAATACCTGGTTTCTTCCTTGGAGTCTAATGTGGTAGGAAACTTTTCACACACGTCTAAAAAGTACACATCTTTTGGAGACTTTACCTCTTTTGTGTTTACCTGGATGGAGCTGGAACATATTCTTCTTAATAACTTATCTCAAGAATGGAAGCAAAAGTACACAATGTACTCAATACTACTATGAAGCCAATATATAGTCACTCTACTTTCATGGTAAAGCATAACTATAGTCCAGGAAGAATGAGGGAAGAGAAGTGTGAGGGGGGGTTGGGTGGGGGAGAGGCCAGAAAGACGGAGGGTATTTGGTGGAATCTTAGCTAATGTCTATAATGTAATGGTACTTTCAGAACTATTTAGAGTATAAATGTCTTACCATAACAAATAAGTAAGCGAGGTGATGGTTATTTTAATTGGTTAGATATAAGCATTCCACATTGTATATCAAATCAATAGATTGTACCCCACAAATGCATTAATGTACACAGGTATGATTTAATAAAAAGAAGAAGAAGAAGGGATGACCTTCTTCTCAATCATAGGAGAAGAATTGAAGTCAGGGGCAAGGAATAACTTTCTAACTGCTGTACTTTAGCTATTTTGCTTTTAAGAGCCCTTTCCAAGGGAGGGATCATTATCTTCAGGTAACTGATATCAGGAAGAAGAATGGAGTCACACTCTTTACCCAGTCAGGAATGATCCTTATTTTAGGGGTAGACATTTAGTGAGATCAGAAAAAATGTCTGGGTTTCAGATAAAAACATTATGGTATTGTTTCCAGTTAACCCTATACTTCAAACATTGTTAATACTTATTTCAATAATATCATTGGCCTCTGGCATGCAAAAGATGGCATCTAATCATCAGGTTAATTGATATAAGTAGTAATTAATAGTATCCCCAGTCATCTGCATAGTGTTTGGTACTTTCTAGGTGTTCAATAAATAATTGTTGAAGGAATAAATAGAATATAAGTTAAATCTAATTTTTAGTTCAATGACTTTCTCCTTGATGCAATATCTTCTTTCTACTTACCTTATCCTCATAGCAACTCTGAGAAATAGGCAATAATAGTTCATAAACTGAGACCTCAAACTATCAGCCCTGAGCACTGCCTGGTGCATGGCTAGCTGTTTTCTTTCTTGGATGACAAAATTGAGTGCATAGGCTTATTAAACCAAAGGCATTGCACTACACAAATGTCAGTGTTTTTCTTCCCCTTGCAAAGGCCTCCTTTTTCTAGGACATGTGGGAAATGAGCGTAGTGGGGATTACCCCATATGCTTCTGTAATCATCCTCCTGACAAGTTCGGGATTATGTTCTCTTTTCATTCCGGTTCATCTCAGTTTGCAGTGGGGCATTGTCTTTATGACAAAATAGCCCAGACTGGGTACTTCACAAACTGCGTGAATCTGTTGCTCATACTACGGAGGCTGGGAAGTCCAACATCAAGGCACCTGTAGATTCAATGTCTGCTGAGGGCTCCATCTCTGCTTCAAAGTCAGGCCTTCTAGCTGCGTCCTTGTATGCCAGGGGGGCAAGGAAGATTCCTCAAGTCTATTTTGTAAGGGCACTAATCCCATTGAAGAGTGCAGGGCTCTCATGCTCTAATTGCTTCCCAAGGGCCTTTGTCTTAATACTACCACACTCAGTATTAAGTTCAGACTAGGAACGTGGGGGATGGGTGCAAAAGTTCAGACCACAGCAGGCATTATCTCTCACTTCACAGCTCATTGTATTCAACACCACTTGTTTCTGCTCCTCCAGACTCATATCAGAGAGGCCATAATGTGTCATAGACCACACCTTGCTCCTAAGATCTCCTAAAGTTCTGAGATAAATTAAAACAATGTTAAATAAAGAAAAATTAAAATTATCCATCCAAATAGTATCTCATAGGCCACAGGAAAAGTGTACCAAAGGCTTGCCCTGGATGCCCCCTTCTCAGTGGTCCCTGTTTCTGAGGTGGTCCTCTGCTCTGCTTGTGTCTGTGAGGAGAATTCTTCTCTGAGCTCAGCCTTACACATGTCCTCTTTCCACTGGCTTGGGCTGGTCTCAGTCTGGGATCCGTCTTCCTTATGTAAGAGCATACCTCAAAAAACCAATTCTAGTTTTTCCTTTTTTGCAGTTTTTGGCCAGGGCTGGGTTTGAACCTACCACCTCCAGCATATGGGGCTGGCACCCTACTCCTTCGAGCCATAGGCGCTGCCCACCAATTCTAGTTTTTGGAATTTGTAACAATCCCCTGAGTCAGTCTCCAGTAAGTCAACTCATGGAGATTTTTGACAATATTTAGGGTAGACACAAGCACTTCAAAATGAAAGTCTCCTAAGAATGTGTGCTATGATACACATTTTAATTCTTCCAATTGTCAGCAGTTAACTGTGGGACAGGTACTGTGCCATACAAGTTATAGCTGCGCATACAAACATATCACACACACATTTCATAAGACAAGTAAGACTACTCAGAGAATAGAAACCACTACCACTTTTTTTGAACTCTCCCACCTGAGACTTGCACTGACTGGGACAATTGATTTGGACCTCTTGAACTGGGCCAATCACCTGAGGACTATCCAAAGTGGTACCATGGGTGTGTGGTTGATTTTCCTTTTCCAGTTGTTGCCCATGGGGTGGGGTGGGGTGACCTAATTGTTGGTATTTCTCCACAGCTGAGACTTCAACCCAGAGTAACTGATTGACTAGGGTAGGACAGAGAACCAGCTGAAAACAAGACAGAATTAGCCCCACCACATGAAGCAGGTCCCCAGTTTCTCAGGTCATAGCACTGTATTGGTCCTTTGCAAAGCTCTAGGGGAAGAGGTACAGACATCAGCCCCAGTTCCTGGGCAAAGGGCTGGTTAATCACTACTCCAGGAGCCCCCAATCCAACTTCACCTTATCTGTTCTTCTAGCCAAAAGGTATAAAATAATTATGGGGTGAAATCAGTGGAAAAACTCCAGTAACATGAATAACCAGAGTAGATCAAATCCTTCAAGGAATGACATGGCACACACAACTGAAGATTCCATTCATAAACAGATGGATGAGATGTCAGAAATAGAATTCAGAATTTGGATTGCAAATAAGATTAATAGAATGGAGGTAAAGTTGGAATTAGAAATTCAAGAAGCATTTCAAAAGTTGTCTCAAGAATTCAATGAATTCAAAGAAAAAATCACCAAAGATTTTGATACATTGAGACAGAATTTGCAGCCCTCAAAGAGCTGAGAAATACAGTAGAATCTCTCAGTAACAGAATGGAGTAGGCAGAAGAAAGGATTTCTGACATTGAAGACAAAGCTTTTGAATGTTCCCAATGCTCAAATAGGAAGAGAAGTGGAGATCAAAAATGGATCATTCTCTCAGAGAGCTCTGTGATAACTTGAAGAAAACTAATATTAGCCTTATAGGAGTTCCTGAAGGAGAAGAGGTGGATTTGAAAGGCACAGAGGCTCTTCTTCATGAGATAATGAAGGGGAACTTTCCAGACATGCCAAAAGATTCTGAAATTCAAATAGTAGACAGTTTCAGAACCCCAGCACTACTCAACCTGAATAAGACATCTCCTAGGCACATTATAATTAACTTTGCCAAAGTTAAAATGAAGGAGAAAATTCTGCAAGCAGCCAGATATAAGAAAACCATAAGCTTCAAGGGGAAGAATATTAGAATGAACAAGTGGGTTTTATCCCAGGGTCTCAAGGCTGGTTCAATATACATAAATCTATAAATATAATTCAGCACATAAACAAATTAAAAAACAAAGACCATATGATTTATGCAGAAAAAGCTTTTTATAATATCCAGCATCCTTTCATGATCAGAACACTTAAGGAGATGGGTATAGAAGAGACATTTCTTTTTTTTTAAAATTTTTATTAAATTATAATTGTGTACATTGGTGCAATCATGGGGCACAATGTACAGACTTTATATATATTCTGAAATATTTTCATTGAACTATTTAACATAGCCTTCATGGCCTTTTAATCACTATATGAAAACATTTATAGTCTACATTTAGTAATTTTCACCTGTACCCTTCTAAGATGCACCGTAGGTATGATCCCACCAATCGCCCTTCCTCCATCCATCCTCTCCCTTCCCTCCCTTGCCCCTTTCCCCATTTCTTGTGCTATAACTGGGTTTTAGCCTTCATATGAAAGCTATAGATTAGCTTCATAGTAGGGCTGAGTACATGGGATACTTTTTCTTCCATTCTTGAGATACTTTGCTAAGAAGAATGTGTTCCAGCTCCATCCATGTAAACACAAAAGAGGTAAAGTCTCCATCTTTCTTTAAGGCTGCATAGTATCCATGGTATACATGTACCACAATTTATTAATCCATTCGTGGGTCGATGGGCCCTTGGGCTTCTTCCACGACTTAGCAATTATGAATTGGGCTGCAATAAACATTC
>CAUYON010003760.1:0-27888 GCA_963573935.1 Arctocebus calabarensis
GTCTCCATTTTTTTTAATGGCTGAATAGTATTCCATAGTGTACATATACCATAGCTTGTTAATCCATTCCTGGATTGGTGGGCATTTAGGTTGTTTCCACATTTTGGCAATCGTAAATTGAGCTGCAATAAACAGTCTAGTGCAAGATTTTAATGGTACTTTGACACATGTGCCTATTTCATAAAATCTTAAAACAGATGCATAGGTCTGTATAAGAGCAGTAGTAGGTGCACCATTCTGAAATGTTCTTGAACATAAAACATCAATACATAGGAATGATATCTTTACTTTTAGTAACTTAGATGCTTTTTGTTGTAGACCAGAGAGGAAACCTTAAAATTGGCTTTTGAAAGATTTAGTAGAAAAGAAATCATTTTTAAAAATATACAAAGAATCATATAAGAATCAAAGCAATGCCTCCGAAAAGAAAAATATCAGCTATTAGGAAACTACATACTAAATGATGTTTTTGAACAACAAAACTATATGAATGAATCTAGACCTAATAATTTGAGATTTCTCTCATAATCTTCTATGTAGAACATAAACTATGATTATGTGAAAATGTGAATGGCATAGTTATGTATTTCATTCTAATACTCTCTCCTGCCCCAGTCAGAAATTCATCATCTAGTGATTTTGCTGTTATACTTGGAATTGCAATTTTTATTTTAAAATATTTTTTCTATTTATACCTAGAGTTTTGTAGATACACAAAGCACAAAGAATGGTACCAATATATTTTCTACTGCAAAATGGAAATTAATACTTTTTATAAGGTGAAAGGCTATGTTTAACCCATAGGGTTAGTTATAGGTCAAATGGAAAACAAACAAATAAAATATCATATGCTTAGCAAAGTACTTGGTGCACAGCAAACATTTAGTAAATGTTAGTATGATTTTTCAAATTAATATTTTTCTCATTATCATACTGTTTTCTATTTGTTTTAACAAGTAATTTCTTTCTTTCTTTTTTGTTACAGTTTGGCTGGGACCGGGTTTGAACCCGCCCACCCTCGGTATATGGGGCCAGCGCCCAGCCCACTGAGCCACAGGCGCCGCCCCAACATGTAATTTCTTTGTATGTTTGTGTGTGAATTTTTTATTTTATAGCAAACATTTCTAGGGACAATTTTCTAAGCCACCTGGAATACTGAAGAGGTAACTAGATTTAGAATAATGTTTGGTACAGCAACTACTATATATCAAGCATAGCAGCTGGTTCCTAGAGAGATGTTACAGGGAGAAAAATGACAGAGATACAGTTTCTGGCCTGGAGGGTGGAATAAAGCAGCACCACACTGCCTAGGTGGTGAGGAGACAGGAGAGAACTTGGAACTAGTACTTAGATGAGATAGTCTAACCCTGAAGCACCGTGGAAAAGATTGGTAGGGGGAAGCGGGGGGGATTTGGAGGAAGGAAATGCATATACATAAGAGGAGAGAAACATATGAATGTGTTACAGGTAACTCACAAAGAAACTCCCAGTTCTGCCAAGTGCCGTGCAGGCCGCTGTAACCTGAATGAATTTCCTTGATATAAATTGAAAACACGAAAACATTTGTTATTTCTTCCTAGTAATTTTCTTGGAGACAAGGATTAATTGAAATACTTAACAATTAATTGTTAAGGGTATTTTTAGATCTTACAGTCCAGTGAGAATATATATTATAGTATTTGTATGCTTGGTATTTATTTTTGTAAAATAGTTATTCATGCACTGTATTTTAATTGAAATACTCTGAATTATTTAGGTTTACAGAGTTCTTCCTTTAGGCTAGCTGCTCGTTTTGATATTAACTCATTGTGTCTCCATAAACACCAGATGAGCCGACACCCAGATAATATTTGGCAACCCCCAAATTTAAAGTTACTAATTTTGTCTCAATGCCCACAGTCTAACTTGCTCAAACTTGTAAATTTCCTTGCAATACCTGTATTAACTACTTATTGTCTATTATTTAGTTTACAATGTGTCTAGTGCCTAGTGAATTAGTGGTAGAGTTCTTGCCTTCAAATATCAGACAAATGCAAATCAAACCCTCCCTGAGGTGTCGCCTAACCCCAGTAAGATTAGCGCAGGTCACAAAGTCCCAGAGATGTGTGGATGTAGAGAAAAAGAAACACTTTTACACGGCTGGTGGGACTGCAAACTATACAACCTCTTTGGAAGGAAGTATGGACAGTCCTCATAATGCTCAAATTAGAACTCCCATTTGACCCCCATAATCCCACTACCACATATTTACTCTAGAGAAAAAAATCATTTCATCATAAAGACATTTGCACTAGATTATTTATTGCACCTTATTGTACAATTGCCAGGATTGCTTAGGAAACAACCTAAATTCCCATCAAGCCAGGAATGAATCAACAACTGTGGCATATGTATATCATTGGATACTATTTAGCCATTCAAAATGTGGTGACTTCACATCTTTCATATTAACCTGGATGGAATTGAAACACATTCTTCTTAGTAAAGTATCACAAGAACGGAAAAGCAAATATCCAATGTACTCAATGCTAATATGTAGCCAGAAGATGATCTTATTCATGCCCCAAAAGGAGAAAAAATCATTTCAATTCAAGTTGGGGGGAGGGGAAATGAGAGGGGGTAGTGAGGGGGGAGGAGGTGTTGGTGTCCACTCAGGTAATGAGCACAATGTGGGGATACACAACACACCTTGTGGATGTGGGACGCAGCTATACAAGGAGCTCTACCTGACAAATTCAAATATTGTGACCTGCTTCTTTGTGCCCTCACATTAACCTGAACTAAAGAAAAAAAAGGATACCTCAGAAAAGCCAACATTTATTACGGTAAAGAAAGATTGGTATTGTCAAGTGTGAAGGAAGAGTGTCTCATCTAAACAAGGGATCTGAAAAGGCATCATCAGTTAAGAACGTGTTCTAGAGAGTGAAACCTGACAGAATCAGGCAAGGAAATTAGGAATGAAATTTCAGGCAGAAAGCCTGAGGCTGACACAGCTAAACATTTATCCCTGTTTGTCTGGGAAAGTTTCCCTTTGTGCCTGACGACCTGGTGCAAGTATTGTATTAACACCCACTTTAACTTTCAGAGGTGTCTTGCTTTGGACAATAAATTATATAGCCACCCTACCTAAGGGCAGGAACGCAGAGTTGTGAGCAAACATAGCATATCTGGGGAAATGGGAGCAGTTTATCATGGCTGGAAATCAAATATGAGATGAGAATTGTGAAAGCCTAGAGAAACTGTGGACAAAGCATGAAAGGCCTTGCTCCTCACTACAGAGATTGAAATTTCATTTTAAAGGTGATGGGACATCACTAAAAAGTTTTGTTTAAGCAAGGGATATAATGTAGTTTGATTGTACTTTGAAAGATCACTCTGGCGTTATTATGGAGACCATATCTTTGTTACAAGACTGGAGGAAGGAAGACAAAAACATTGATTTAATACGTATTTAGCATGGCCTGACCATATCTTAGCAGGTTTTCAGGATACACTTGCTAATAAATTAAGTAAGACCACTGTCTGTCCTGGTGCAGTTTACACGAGGGAATGTAAAGGCCAGGAGAGATGAATCAGGGTCATGTTCTAATATTAAAGAGAGTGACCAGGGAAGGTTGTGAATTTCACATGTGAGCAAAGATCGGAAGATATCAAGGAATTCAGCCATTCAGATATATGAGAGATGTCCCAGCTGGAGAGACGAGCTGATGAAATCACCCTGTGGGGAGAGTGTAGCTGGTGATTCCCAAGAACAGAGTAGTCTATGTAGTTGAAGCTGGGAGAATGTCAGAGAGGCTTTGAGAGTCCAGTCCTTGGGGGAATCCGAGTTTTACTTAAGTGACATGGGAAACCACTGCAAACATCTGCAGTCTATAATTGGATGTATTTTACCACATATAATGTGTTGGGAGTTTGGAGCCGGGGGTCTGTGTTCCCTGAACCCAGTTGAGCTAGAAGGTTCAACTGAGGTAGGGTGGTAATTGAAAGCAGAAATGAATGGAGACAAAATAAAACTGGAGCAGCCCAGGCAGCAGAATAGAAGAGGAAAGTAACCTGCACAAGTTTTAGTGTAACAGAGAAATTTTATTTGGGAAGAACAAAGAGAAAGTTTAGAGCACTTCCAAAGAGAAAGTCGGAAGTGGGTCTCACTCAGAAAGGAGAAAAGGTGAGAGGCACAGATGCAAAGTCCTGCAGGGGTGTAAGTACTCTGTCTATCTGACTTGGTGCCTAGGCTTTCCTTGGCCTCTCCAGCCTCCAGGCAGTATTTCCATTTTCTGTTCGTCATTGCGGGTCTCTTTCCATCCGTCATTGGTTGCCCAGGTTACTTCAGACCCAAATTCTTATGGGCCCTCCAGACTTCCTGGTTCAGTGGGACAGGGTTCCCTCTCCCCCTCGCCCCCACATTGCAGCCTCTTCCTTTGTTTCCCTTCTCATAATGTACACTTTTCTGTGTAAATTGTTGACGGAAAAATAAGAATGTACAGTACACGTGTGTAGTACTAATTCCGTATCTATATAAATGTTTTAAAATCTTTTATTTATGCTGATGCATTAAAATTGTACCTCTAAAAAGCATTAATGATATCTGCATGCAAATTGCAAAATACCCCAGAATATGGCAATTAGTTTAGTTGAACTTATGATGAACTAGCAATGAAAGGCTTCTCGGCCAAGGAGGAGCATTGTCTATCTCTTTGTATACTTTAGGCTGGGAGTCGGCAATCTAGCTGATACTTTTACAAAAATTATTGGAGAAATCTCTTGGAGAAGGTTGAAATGGTTTACATACACTGTAATCTTTACACTTTGAATTTGAATTAAAAAATTAGGATGAAAGATTTTTTTTTTTCCTAAAAGTTTGGGCCATAACTGCGGGTGTACATTACACATGGAAGCACATTATACATCATAAAATATGGTAACTTTTACAAGGATTCCTCCAGTTGCTCCTTTGAAAAGACGTTACGGGGAACACAGGTTAGTCTACGAAAGACTAATTAAGATACCATTACAGAAATCGAGATCAAAGATGTTGTTAAGTGGATGAAATTTTGCTGGGCAAATAGAGACAATTAAAAAACACAGATTGTGATCCTATTATCAGACAAGATAGAATTGAGGCCAAAAGAAATGAAAGAAGAGACAGAAAGACAATTTATAAGCTAAAAGGCCATATTTTACAGGGGATATAAAATGATTTTGAAAATTTGTGGACCACTAAAAACATTTCTTTGTAAACAGATGAATAGAAAATACAGTGAGAGATTGACAAAATATCTTAAAATATTTTGTAACTATTTTAATTCAACACATGTCAAATACCCAAATGCTATTAAATGTAATGAGAATAACTACACTGTGATTCAAAACTCAAATGCAATAAAAAGAGGATGATAATTAAATTATCTTTTAAAATAAAACTGTATTGTAGTAAAAAACACAAAAACAAGGTAGATGACAAACTGAGAGAAGGTGTTTTCAATAAAGAACACAGAAGAAGGACAATCTCCCAATACAAAAAGAATTCTTATAATTTTAGTGCAAAAATAACTCAAAAGTCTGATAGAATAATGAACAAAAGTCATGAATAAATAATACATAAAAAGAGATACATGATTAACCTTTAGACATATGAAAATATCTGGATTCTACCCAGCAGATGAAAAAAATAAACTACTACTGAGATGATACTATACTTTTCAGCTATCATATTGCCCCAAATTAATAACTGTCAGTTATCACAGTGTAAAAATTGGGATTCTCCAACCAGTTTCCAGTTCTGAGCCACTTTGAATCTAGGGTTTGCTGATTAAAGGAGAGATCCTTGAAGGAAGAGCTGACAATGGTACCTTAGGAATGGTTAACAATAATACACTATACATTTGATATTTACTAAAAGTGTAAATCTTAGTGTATTTTAACACACACAAAAGTGGTAACTATATGAGGTGTTGGATATGTATTATTTAATGGTGGTAATCACTTCACAGTGTATGTGCATATCAAAACATCACTTGTATATCTTAAATTAATACAATTTTTTTGCATGTCAATAAATCTAAATCTGAGCAGAAAAAATAATCACTAAGAGTTTCTCCATGAGTAAATTTGATTAGTGGAAGCTGTAGATCATAACAGCCTCCTATGTTTCTCTGGGCTAAATCTTCTTGGTTTATCTCCAATTTCGGCAGCAGAAGTGATGAACAGCTCTGTGTAAGTCAGGCTTATCTCAGACTTACAGCATGACACCTGAGGCACAGATGTACTTTTCTGCCTGTGGTCCTTCTCCAAAGCGATAGGATCCTACTTGACCCATATGCACTTCAGCCTGGAAGTGCTGGAGTGGATGTTCTTGGGAGTGCCCTCAATCAGTGGGGAGACAGGAGCTGAAGAATTTCAAGCAGACAGTTCTGTAAGGCATACTGTGTACTTTAAGATGTTCTGGCAGAATCTCCACCCTCCTCGCTTGGCCATTGTCCACACAGATGAAAGTTAAAATTTACTCATGTTGGGCTTTCATCCTTCCCTGCCTCACTCTTTCAGCTCTCTCATTTTTGTTTCCTGAGAGACCTCCCATATAAACTATTAAACATAATCCTTCTCCCTGGGAGGATTTTAAGGAGAATCCCTCACTCTTCATAATCTATTTTTTTAATATATTTGGGAATTTCTTTCAGGGCTATAATAAAACTGAAAATATTTAATTACTGGACATTAATAGAAAAAGTAGGCTGACCCCTGTTTTTGAAAGAATCAATTTTCTTAATACGTTGCATATCCCTTTATAATGTTAAGGAATCAGTTTATGTTTATAATGTTATTTGCTCTCTCTTTCTATAGAGAATAGATATAAATGCAAATTTATTTTGGTAAGAATATAATATGAGACCTATCCTTTTAACTAATTTTTAAGTGCACAGCATATTATCATTGACTATAAGTACAAACAAGTGGAGCAGATTTCTACAACTTAATTGTTTTTTTCACAGAAACTTTATACCCATTGATTAGTGTTTATCACTTCCCTTCCCCCTTACCTGGCTCCTGGTACCCACCATTTCACTCATTGATTATATAAATTTAACTACTTTACATTCCTCATATAAGGAAAGCATGCAGTATTTGTCTTCCTGTAATGGGCTTATTTCACTTGGAATAATATACTTGAGTCTCATCTATGTTGGTGCATATTGAAGAATGTCCTTCATTTTTAAAGCTGAATAGTATTTCAAATTCTTTATCCATTCTTATGTGATGGGCATTTGGATTGGGTCCACATTTTGGCTATAGGGTATAGTGCTACAACAAATATACAAATACTAATATCTATTCAAGAACCATTTTCAATTCTTTTGGATAAATACCCAGGTGCAGTATTATATGGTAGCTCTATTTTTCCTTTATTTGAGAAGCTTTCATACAATTTTCCATGGAAACTGAGCCATTTTGCATTCTTATAGTGTGCAAGAATTTCAATTTCTATGTATCTGTTCATATACTTTTGGTCTTTTTTTAATGGTATTCATCCTGACAGGTGTGTAAGGGTTTATTAATAATTTACATTTCCCAGATAATTAATGACTTTGAATATTTTTCATATACCTGTTGACCACTTTCATGTCTTTTTAAAAGAAAGGTATTTGCAAGTCCATTTTTAATTGTGTTATTAGTTATGTCTTCCTGTCCAGCTGTATGAATTCCTTATATATTGGAGATTTTACCATTACCAGAAATACAGTGTGCAAACATTTTCTTCCATTCCATAGGTTGGCTTTTCACTCTGTAGCTTGTTTGTTTGGCTATCCCAAAGCTTTTTAGTTTGATATTGTCCCACTTACTTATTTTTAGTCTTGTTGCTTACGTTTTTGTCATCATATTCATGAAAGCATTGCCAATACCAAAGCCAAGAAAGTTTTTCCCTATGTATCCTCCAAGAAACATCACAGTTTCAAGTCTTACTTTTAATACATTTTGAGTTTATTTATGTTTGTGGTATAAGACTCTCATTTAATTCTTTTAAGTGAGGACATCAAAGTTTTCAACCCCATTGTTGATGAGGGTATTCTTTCTCCAGTGCATATTCTTTCCACGATCGATCAATTGATGATATATGTGTGGTTTTATTTCTCTATTGTCTTATCAATCTAAATGTCTTACATTATCTTGAGAAAAAAGGAAAAAGCTAGCATCTTTCTGTTTCAAAATATATTACAAAGGTACAGTAATAAAAATAGTATGGTACTGGCATAAAGATAGAGATATAGACTGGTGGAACAAAATAAATGTATTATAACCAAGAAATGAGTGCATTCTAATATTCATGTGGCAAATTTAATGATAGAAAAATCCTGCTGCTTTAAAAAGTCACAGAAATTTGAAGTAGCACACATGAGAAGTGTGTATATAATAGGAAATTATGAAAGTGTAGTTTGAGGAAGGCTTATTTATGTAACAATAATGTCCAATCTTCTGATTGCTTAACACGTGCTAAGCCTTGAACTAGAACACTTTACAAATATCAGGTCATGCAACCTTCACATTACTGTGACTCAGTTGCTATTTAACTAAGGATTAGGAAAAAGAGAATGATAATGTTTCCTAAGGTCATGTAGGTAGTAAGTAGCTTTCTGTTGAAACCCAATGAAACACCAACCTCTGCAGTGCAACTATTGCTGATTGTTAAAATACTTGGTGTGTTCAAAAGAACAAATATATCTTTATGAGACTTTTTTAACTCTACTATTTATTAGTTTATATCATTTCACATTGAAATCAGAAAATAAAATTTAATTATTCATTACTATCAGTAATGGTGTTGGCATCACTTACTTTCTCTGTGTAGTCATTAGTGGCTCAAACTCACATTGTCGTAACATTTTTCTTTTTTCTTTTTTTTTAATTGTTGGGGCTTCATCATGGGTACAAAGAACAGGTTACAATGACTTCATTTGTTAGGTAAAGTCCCTTTTGTAATTGTATCTTGCCTTCAAAAGGTGTGTCACACACTGTGACCCCCCCACCTCCTCCCTCTTTCCCTCTCTCTACTCTCTACTTCTCCCACTCCCCACCATGTATTAGGTCATCAACTGTCCTAAGAGAATGGAGTACATAGGATTCTTGCTTCTCCATTCCTGTGATGCTTTGCTAAGAACAATGTGTTCCACTTCATCCAGGTTAATACAAAGGATGTAAAGTCCCCATCTTTTTTAATGGTTGAATAGTATTCTATGTTATACATATACTACAGCTTGTTAATCCATTCCTGGGTTTAATGGGCATTTAGGCTGTTTCCACATTTTGGCAATTGTAAACTGAGCTGAGATAAACAGTCTAGTACAACTGTCCTTATGGTAAAAGGATTTTTTTCCTTCTAGGAAAATGCCCGGTAATGGGAATGCAGGATCAAATGGGAGTTCTTTGAGGGTTCTCCATACTTCCTTCCAAAAAGGTTGTATTAGTTGGCAGTGTAACATTTTTAAAAATGAAGACTTGGTACAATCCCATAAAGCAGCTACAGGGGTGTATGCATTTCCTGTCTAGCATGGCCTTGACTAGATCTCTTCTGACTGGGCACCACTTGTTCCACATCAGGCTGATGGTGTGAGATGACTCATATAAGTACCCAATTAGGGAAGTATCACCAATCTGGGGGAAATGGATCAAGGGCTCTCTTCCAGTTCTCAGATTCAGCCTGTAAGAGGCGTATAGGGTGAATTTTTTTCTAGGCTGGTAAACCACAACATCTTTTCCTTGAAGGTGGATGATGTGATTTCTACATGACACCTGAGATTATTTGAAAAGAAATTTAGAAAACTACAAAACACTTTTTCTGCCTTAAATTCTTATCTGAAAAACACTCTTTCTCAGAGTTTAGATCTTCCCTTTGGGCATACTGCTATGCTTTGGAGAAACCTGGGTAACAAGGAAATAGAGCAACACAACAGCTTTAAATACTTGAATGAGCACACAGCTTTTCTAATGTCATTATCTTCTCAGTACACGAGGAAAATAGTGGTGCATCTTGACAATTAGTAAATAAATATGCAACTCATAACCTTCCAGATACTTACCATATAATAAATAAATGTAAGCATACATACTTTGAAGAAATCGTACTATGTTTATCAAATAATTTTTTGACAATTGTATAAATGAGTCTAAATCTTAGGAATCTATAGTTTCAAGGTATTATTTTCAGAAATCTAATTACTGAGTAAAACATTTACAATAAATTGTATTCCAGTCAATAGAAAAACATATTCTTTTGAAGCATGTAGGCCACTTTTACTGAAGCTACTAGAGATAGCTATAATTTCCTGTACAAATAGACAATTGGGACACATAATTTAAGTTACAAAACTTGTTTTTATTGCCCAACAGTATTACTTTTCAGAAAAACATAGTTTTGTGTTCACGAGAGTCATAGAAATTCTTTTCAAGATTATCAAATCGCCAATATCTATGACCATAAACCTTAACTTTGTTTGTGTAATAGTTAGAATATGGTGATAAAGAGATTACTACTGGTTTGAAACTCCTGTATTATTCTACTAATTAATTACTATAACTGGTATATAAGATTTTTCTCCATTCTTGTTGAGAAGATGCACACCTGATTTGCTCTTATTTAAATCAGGCACAGCATAGGAAAAATGTCAAAATTCCAAAAGGTAAATTTCATTTGATTGAATATATAGTCATTAATCACAATTATTTTTGACACTGTCTGCAGTATGCTATGAGTGACTCAAGAGAAAAAGAGAGAGAGAGAGAACTTATCTTCTTTAAGAGCAGCTTATTGAGAGTGACATGCTATTGCCATCATCTGAAAATCCTAAAAGCCTACTTAAATAATCTAGGATAATAATGAAAAATAAAGTCTGAAGGAAATTCAGTTGTGCAAAGCAACATACCATGTCAAATATTATTAGCTGATGAAATATTTATCGTAAATGCATAAGAAATATAAAACTGCTTTTAATAATATTTTCCTAATTACATGTATAGTGTAACTTACAAATTGTCAAATTTAAAGCAGGAAGAGGTTCTCTAACAATTTTGGTTCCAAGTAAGGTAGCTTCATCTAAGTTTTGGTTAAGACACAGTATTAATTGATCATAGAGTGGAAAAATGTTCAACTGCCTCAGATGACATCTTTCATCAGTCTAAAATGGCATAGTTATAGAATTACATATAATCAAGTAGAGTTACAATAACAGCTGTTTCTTCTAGAACCTCTGTCAATGGGGTTATGAAGGAAAATGGGATGATTAGAAGGCAATTGCAAATACCAGTGGTTAGCATTCATGTAAGTGTCCAGATTGACTAAGTTTGTAAATCGCCCAAGATGTTTAAGGAAGTTTGAAGAAAAGGTAGGGTCAGCAGTAAAAGTATCTGTTGGAAATTTGAACAGATATCTGAAGCATTGGGGGTGGGTGGGGGTGAACAAAAAATACAGGTTAGATACTTCACAAGTTAGAGAGCTATCAGAAAAATAAGAAGGGGCAACAATCTGTTATGTACTGTATTAGCATTATATTAATATAACCTAATATACATAGTTATGTAAATTGAGGTAGACATAAAAAGGTAGCTATATTAGGATGACAGGAAAGCAATCTTAAGGAATAACTTCAAAGCACTCCTGATTTTTATATAAGAATCTAGGTGCCTTATAATTATTCCTCTTCTTCCTTCTACTTAATCATATCTTTGTGAAGTTTCTAGTCCGAGTTCTAATTATGTGGTACCCAGATCCTTTGTTAGGAGTGTCGCTGTTGTGGGCCCTTTCCTTTTTCTTGATTCAGCATGCCTTTATTGGCATTAAACATTCATGGGCTGCTTCTGAATCCTATCATATCTGTGGATCACCATATAAATGCAAACCACGGTATTAATACTTATTAAATCTTAGGACTTCTCATCTTTGCTTTCAAGCTCTTCATAAGTATGACTGTAACATTGCTCACTAATAATACCATCTTCTGTTCCAAAAAATACACGGGATCAAATTACATGTATTATCTATTTCTTGCTGATGAACATGAATTCCACTTTTCCTTCAGACTACCTTGGAATATTATGACTTTTTCTCACCCTGTCCTAATACTCCTGCTCTTCAAGAATCAGTTTGGGTCTTGTTTATTTTGGCAATACCACTCCATTTAATCCATTCAATCCAATTTTATAAGATCATAAAATTACAGAATTGCTAAATTCTAGAGACGAAAGAAACCTTCAGGAATTCCAAGACATTATCTTGTTTTTGGGCACATATGAAAATGAAACCTAAGATGAGTTGAACTCATTAGCTAGTACAAGATTGTCCCTTTCTCTTATGATTTCTAATACTTTGATTTTTATAACTTAATTGGTAAGGGAGACTGCATATTCATCTAGGGAAAGCAAGGACATTAGACTCAAATCTCTACTAACAAGCTAAATCTGCTAGTCATTGCTTGTGTGATCTAACAAAATTTAGCTTTTCCTCTTTTATTTTCAAAATGCCAACAGTAACAAATACCAAATAAAGGTGTTTGTTTTAAATTCAAATAAGAATTTAATAAAAATTTTATAAGAAAGTGGAAGTGAACTTTTATCAACCCTGAACCCAGTAAGTGTTCTGTAAATATTTTGTAACTAGTTACTCAATTTGTGTGTGTCTTATCTTTTCAACTTGGGTACACTCTTGTAAGACAGGGGTCAGTATTTTTATCTTTCTCTCTTTTATTTTCTCATCAACTAACATAAGATTTACACATTTAGACAATTAGACATTTACTACATTTCTTATAAATGGACTTAACTTCCCCTTTATATTACTTCCTGTTCTTTTACAAGAAGTGTGTTCATAAAGGTTATGGGGAGCGTGAAAGTTTACAAGAGAGCCACACTTACCAGCCGTATACTCTACAAAAGGCCCAGCTGAAGAGCCAGGGATTATGCTACTTTGACAAAGTCTATAACATCACCACGCTTTCATTTACCAAAGTTTGCCAAGAATTTGAAGAACACATTTTGATACAGTCAGTGGGTATTGTTATTTTCCATTGAGAAAATGGACTTTGTTATAGTGGGAAGATAACTTTTCTTGAACCTGATGCTGTTAAGCATTGGAGAGTTTTATGGAATCACATTTTATAAGCATTTTTATAAACTCTTTAAAAAGTTGTGTTTTAGAGCTCTTTAAAAGTTCTAAAAAAATTCTCTTTTCTGACACTTTGGCGTCAGGGCTCTTACGCAGTGTGACTAAGATACTGAACTGATTAGTGTTAGCTTTGCTCCTAGGTGGTGATACGAACAGAGGTACAACGAAAAGTTGCTGACAATATCATATAGAATTTGACTGTAACTAACTTATTCTGCATAATGTTTTTTTAGTATTTTCTGTTATTTTTCAATGTAGTAAAACTGTATTTTAGCATGGAATGAATTACATAAGCACCCAGGATTAGTGTAATCTTTGATATGGTAGCCTGGTTTCACAAAACTAACATAATTTCCTGATAGAAATAATTTGTCTGGAAAATAAAGGTATTAATTGGTCTGTTAAGAACACTTGCAAATAAGTGTAATTCTGCCTTAGGAAATAGCATCAATGTATCATTAATATTAATAGAGAGCTCTAAACTATTAAGTAAAATATTTGATATTATTCTTTGCTTAAGCATGCAGAAATGGCTGGTTAAGTATTTTAATACGTGACGCTAAGATGTACCGGGAATTGCAAACAAATTGATAGTCTTTCTTTAAATGTAGACACTGCATAGGGTGAAAAATCCCACGTTTTGAACCAAGGACTAAGACAAAAAATTGCATTGGATATTTTTTTACAATGTCATAGAGGGGAAAAGGCACTTTTTAAGTTTAAGGTATCCTTCATTGCCTCCTCCAAAACATTTTCCCATTTGATACCAAATGAACTTTTCTCTAAAGACAAAAACAGAGAAGAGATACTTTAGAGTCGTGAATTTATGGCATTGGCAGTACAGTAATAGCTATGAGATGATTTGAAGACCAGAATATTTAAATAAAAATAGTCCAGGTTTTTGTTACTGTGTGAGTTTTTTTCTTCCTTATTAGGTGTCAGACCATGTCTATTCAATTAATGTTATGAGACTGAGGTGAGACTTAGGCTTTTAATACCTTTGTACGTTTTTACAGAAATTTCAAATATTCTAGATATACCTCTTTGCCTTTAGTCATACAATTGTAGGATAATTGTCAATAAAGATATAATATATGCAATAACAAGAGAAAGATCATAGCCTCACTAAGAATAGAGATAAGAGATCTAACCTTCAGAATCAATTAAATCAAGAAGCCCTTCTTCAGGGTAAACACCTTGCCGTAAACTCTATACCCACTGTTACTTCCTGAAAAGAACACCTGCTGTCTACCAAGCCCTTTACCCAGTTTATAGTGTGTATGTCCGCCAGCTCACTCTCACACAGTGTCTCTAGGCTTTACAAACCTGGCTCCCTCAGCCTTTTCTCCTAGGACCTATTTCTCAAATTCTAAATCATTTTTATTACTCCTCTTTGGACTGTCTCCCAATTCTCTTTATCATGACTCAGTGAGGGATGTCTAAATGGAACCCAATATGCTAATAAATATTTGACCACTACTGGAGTTAAGAGGAAAACGTCCTTTGTGGTTTATAGAGACACCTCTTGCCTGAAGTATTTCTTGCAAAGGATTAGAGACAGTGGATACTCTTAATTCTTGAGGTATGGCTCTAAATGTCAAAATCAGTGTATTTAACAGAGCTGGAAAGGTAAAATTGGTAAAATTACATAGAAAGCCTAGCTCAAAAGAGTAAAAGCACAGAGAGTAAAAATCCAAGAAGCAAATGCCACACCATGTGACCTGAAATAAGCTGAAAACCCCAACTTGCTAGTACTGGGTAACTCTATTAATGCAGGGGCAGAGAAGGGTGAATTCAATGTATATTTAAGGTAGATATCATTTTTGTTTCAAGTTCAGAATATTGTGACATTTTTTCAGTTATTGAAGTGTATATAAAGTTGATTTGCTTGTAATTGTGCCAAATAAAACTACAGGGGAAATTCTCAATTTTTCAAAACCTCTCCCAAAGAGCCACTCATTTTCAAATTTTATCAAAATAGGGATGTTTTACCAAATTGCAGCAACTAAAATAGTACTTCTGTTCTTGCCTATTATATAAAAACATCATGAGTTTAGTGATATTGTCTGTTTTATTAACTGTTGCTTCTCCAGTGCCTTGAACATTGAGGTAGCTCAGTAAACATTTTCTGATGAATAAAATGAATGAACCTTGTGGCCTAGGGGTTTCTGGGTTGGTGGATGGCAATACTGTATCCTCAACTGTACCAAGTTTAAAAACCCAAACTCATCCTGTACAGTCCTGCCTCCCACTCCTCACTCTTCTCATCTAATTCTTCACTAAGTTTTGCAGTGTCAGCTCTTGAAGCTGACCCGTTCTCTCCTTTCTTACATGTTTTGACATTTTTTGAGCCCTTCTGTCTACTCATGTGATTTCCTGAAATTGGTTCCGATCTCCCTTTTGTTCACTTTGGACACATTTTCCAAAGTGCTGTCGGATGAATCAGAGTATTCTTTCTAAAATGCAAGTGAGATGGTGGCCCATGTGAACCTTAACATCTTCATTACACTTGAAATGAAGAGAAGTCCCTGTGTTGGCACGGGGCTGCTGCGTCTCTCTGTAGCTCATCTCCCACTTCTCTCTTCTGGTTCTGTTTCACCATCTGCCTGCTGTGCCCTGGGGAAGGCTGGATCGTTGCTCAATAGCACTGTGCTTTTGTACATGCTTGCCCCCTCATTTTCTCAAATTGCAGATATTAACTTCAATTAATATCTTTATATTTTCTCAGCAGCAATTAACTATATGGGCCACTTATTTCAGCTTATAGACTTTTTTTTTTTGTTTGATTTCCAAGAACGTACACTCACTGGCGTATTCAAATCTTCTCAGAATAGCTCTTTGGAGTGTACTCTGCGGTTCTGCCTGTTCTAATACTCCATCTATGAAAACGTCAAACACTGCTGAGTCAGGGTCCTGGTATAAACTCGTTTCGGTGCAGTTCCTACTCCTACCGCCACGCCTTAGGTTCCGTGTTGGCTATTCATAAGTCCTGTGAATCTTCATTAGAGTCTCACATTTTTAAAAGTCAGCACTGCGCTTAAAAGCTGTCCGTCCTTTCCCATTGCACTTAGAATAAAATCCTAACTGATTCATGCTTCCTCAAATGTCCCTCATGAACTTGCCTTTATCTATTCTCTAATCTTTTTTATGTCACTTTTACTCTTTCTCGCTGTGCTTTTTTCACAGTTTTTTTTTTTTTTTTCTGCTTAAATCTCCTTTCTCTTCAGGCCTTTGAAAATGTTAGCCCCTCACCCGCAATGCCTTCCTGAGCATCTTGACATGGCTTGTTTTTGCCTTTTATCCTGGGCCCCTCTCAGAGTAGCCCTTTCCGACTGTTGAAGCTAAATTGGGTTCCCATCCCCATAGATTTTCTCCTAGAGTTCAGCTCATTTATTTTCCTAAATGGTAACGATGTATTTATTTATTCATCCCTCTGTTTATTAACTGTCTTCCAGAATAAATTGTAAACTACAGAAAGTCAGAAACCATGTCTGTGTTGTTTAACACACTGTAAAGGCTTTTAGATCAGGTCTGGCCAATAAATATGCATCAATAAAGTGAATAAATATGGCCTTACAGTGTCCAGACATAGAAATAAAGTTGATATATTTTGGTTCTTCTTGCATTCATGATATAAATATGATTTAAGCTGCGCAAAGAAATTGCTTTGGTCTTTTGCTTTTATGTTGACAAACCAGCACAGGCTTCGTGTCAATGTACAGGGCCCTGGTTCCACCCTTATCACATCCTGAGAACAAGAGTTACTATAAAGCTTGATGTCTGATGCTCTTTGGCATGCCAGAGTCTGGGCAGATGGGTTGGGTGGCATGCAGACCGATTCAGACATTCAGTGGAGTTCCTGGGACTACCAGGAAAGGGCTGGAGGCTGGCAGAAGTACAACCTAAAGAAAAATTCCTGTGTTGAGAAAATTTTCACAATCAAATCTGGGAAAACTCAAACAAAAAGATGTTATGCTGAATACTTCACTGAGAACTTAATGATGTTCCTCTAAGCAGAACCAACTGTCATGATTTTGTATTATATTGGCTAGTAATTCAAAACGCCTCCCCCTTGAATAGTCATTCTAGATAATTCTCAATAAGAGAATTCATTTATTTCATACCCTTTTGATGCTCACAAATTGGCAACATACTTATCTCACTATAAAATTATAATAGTTTAAAATGGTTTCAGATAGCGTTAGAGCATATTAGGCACATCATTCCATTTTGAGCCGGAAGATTGTCATTCTATGATTCTGCATACATGACACATCCTTTCTGGGCTTCGGTTTTTCCCCCAACATGCTGGGATTCTGGTTGTGTTTTTTCACAGATTTTTGTGTAGTGTAGCAGACGAAAACTGTAGTTATTAAAACATATAGAGCAATTGTCAAAGATTAATTTTCAAAATGTCATCAATATCAAATCAACTTTAAGCTCGTATTCAGTCATTTTGTATTTACTGTTATCTGACTCTCTAGGACACGAGTACAACCTTTTGTCTCTTTGGCTATTCTAAGTGGAGAAAAGACTCTTCCAGTTTCTCTCTCCTCACCCTCTAGAAAGACACATGGCATGGTCACCAGGCCCTGAAGACAATGACCTTGGAGTCATTTTTCCTGTCACATCATCCATAGAAATCTCATAGAACTGTCTTCCTCTTATAGTTTCCTAATGCTGCTGTAAAAAAAAAAAAAATCAGTCACGATTAGTGGATTAACACACACACACATATACACACATTTTTTTATCTTGCAATCCTGGAAATCAGACCTCTAAGACGGGAATGCGTGGTGGTGTTCCTTCTGGATGTTCTGGATGAGAATCTGCTTCCTTGCCCTTTCCTGCTCAAAGGAGCCTTCCAGATTCCTTAGCTTTGACCCTTCTTCCATCTTCCAAGGCTGCAGTAGAACATCTTGCAAATCACATTCTCTCTCTCTCTCGGATTTATTATACAGAAGCCCCTTCCTCTCTGCTTCTGGGCTTTCTCGTCCTTCTCTGATTCCAAACACATTCTTCCTAATTTTGTGTGAGGCCCCTGATGATGAAATTGGGCTGACCCCAGAATCCTTACTCCATTTGAAGATGCTTCCTTTAATGACATTTACAAAGTACCTTTGTCAGGTAGTCAGGGAAGGTAACACGTTCACGGTACCAGGGATCTGGAGACACTTGGGACATTGACATTCTTGGGAACCATCCTTCGGTCGACCACATCCCCCTTTGTTCTTTCTTCAAATGACCAACCTAGTGAGGGATTCATGGACCCGCAAAGCGTCAGTTCAGGCCTAGTCTAATCCAGCGTCGCTGTTGCTTCCTGTCGTGGATTCCTGCTGTCACCAGGTCTCTCCCGTCATCTCACTGTTACTGGAATTCCTAAAGGTGGATCCTTGGTCTCCGGGATTCGAATGAACCCACGGACCACAGATCAATGGTAAGACAAGATTTATTACACAGAAAAGAATATAGAGAAAGCAACAGAGATTCTGGCAGAGGGAAAGTCCTGAGTCTGAAAATCCACCCTGGGTCCTTTGTCTAGGTGTGTGTAAGTGACAAGGGCCCTGTGTAGTCACATTTGTCCAGGACTTGGTGACAATGAATGGATACAGTGCAAGGTGAATGAACGCGCTAAGGGATGGATGTAGTCTATTCCTGACCTAGGAATGGGGGGTCTGTGGATGGGGGGTCTGTGAATGGGGGTCTGTGTTTAGGCTGAATGGGGAACCCTGTATCATGTTGGGCCCGTGAAATGCTCACAGGGTAGTGCTGCCGGGGGAGGCGGTTCTGGGGTTGTCACCGGTGGCAGCGCTGGCTGTGCCCTGGTCTCCCTCAACTCCCTTGAGTCCTGCGGGCTCACGCAGCGCTCCGCGTCTGAGCCGCACTTGGTTCTCCAGCCCTCGCCTCCCTGCGTCACGACTCAGCAGCGTCCCCCCAGGCAGCGATGCAGAAGGCCAGGTAGGTCCTCCTGGGCCCCCGGGCCGTCCGGGCGCCCAGCCGCGGTACCACCCACCCTGGATCACCATTGCCCTTTCTTAGCTGAAATGCATGTGGAATTTTATGTCCGCGCAGTGCACTTCGGAGAACTCACAGCGCAGCTTTCCAAAAGCTGTGCCACCACCACCCACCGTGGAGATGAGGTCTTCCCGTCGCTGGCACCCAGTTCAGTACGCAGTATGTGGAAGATGACCCCCAGCACCATCAACAGCTCTGCCGCTGAAGGTCACTTCAGATTGGAGTCTGGAGTGTTTCTGATACTGTGGATGGCCCAGGAATATTAAGGCGAATTCTTACATGGCATAAATACCTATCTGGAGGAATAACTGAAGAGATTTCTTAACCAGATACATTTGCGTACCAAAAAGAAAAAATGAGTATCTTATTTCGGGGCTGGAATATTTGCTTCCCGACCAAAGCATTAATACTTTACATTGGGAAGCCAGGAACAATTTTTCCTTTTTTCTGCACTAAAACCCTATATAAAAACTCATTCTAGTATCATGAACACTTGTTAATGTTCTGATCATCTGCATTTAAAAAAAATTTTTTTTCCTGCATTGTTTAATATTTTTCTTTTCTAATTTCTTACCATTCCTGTCCCACATTGGTGAGAACTGAAACGCTCCTTCTATGTAATGGCCTTTCCACCCCCAACAGAGAGTTTTCTTCTCCAGTTTTCTAATCTCGGATTTTAAACAACAAAAGCCCTATTCACTGAATCCCAAGTTGGCTATGTTTTTCTGTATTATGCTATATTCTATCACTCCAAGTTCTACAAATTCCTTTCCTTCAGCATGCAGCCCATGTTGAATAATCACAAACAATGAAAATTTTCATTCAATTGCTGCAAAGGAAAACTACGATATTGTTATATGAAGGTAAAACAATGACTTAGTCTGAATAGGCATGGAAGGCTTCCCTAAGGACTCTGAGCTGAGATCTAAAGAATGAGCAGAAATTGACTAAGAAAATGGGACTGGAGGAGGAAGCATTTCAAATACATAAAAAACGCCCATAGGAAACCTCAATGTCTCATGCAGAGAAAATACACGTGGCTTTAGTCAGTTACCTGATTTCCTAAACATTCTTATGACCCATGGATATGAGGAAAGCTTTTGTCATATCTGTGTACGATCTTTCACGGCTGTTTATTCACTCATACACACAGGTACTAACACACAGGGGTTGTAAATATACTCCCTGTAAAAACACTGTGAAACTATATAAAATATTGTACATGTGAAAAATTAATTTCTACAAATAGCAAAATATCTGGAATCATGGATTGGGTCTATTGTGTGATTTCTCTAGCAGCCTAACATAGTGAGAATGAGAAAAATATTCGATACCTGACCAGAAAGGAAAAGATAGATCCATACAACAAATCCACACATATATCTTTGATTTTCTAAGAAAACAATACCTTCTTCCAAAATGAACATTGCTTCAACACAAGACATTCCTATGACTGACTTAGACATTTTGGGTACCTATAACTGTGTTACTTAAATCAGTCTGAGCCCTCTCCCTGGACTTAATTTCTTTCAGCAAAGCAAATTTTCATAATGGCCCATGTCTATTATCAGCTTTCTATTCTCAAACAAAGCAAGACTCATAAATACAATTCAAGATAGTGTGTGAATGCAACAGTGGGAACATTTTTGACTGACGTGGTTTGTGATGATCAGGTTATGAAATGAAGCAGAGGGGTTCGTAGATGATACATGTACAGCACAGTTGAGAGGCCACACAATTTGGGTGAAAGCCAGATGTTATTTAATAAATTTTTACTTACTAAATAAAAACTGTATTTTGTCGCTTAACTGAACTCAAGTTAAAATTACAACATAACTTTACCATGAATTTTGTAACAAGAAACATATCATACTGCCTAAATTACACTTCAAATTATAAACTAGCCAATCGTCATGAAGTCATTTTTCCCACATGGTGAGTCATCTAATTTATGACTTAGAAAAGCAATGACAATTCATCTTCTAATTTTATTTGTGATGCTTAACAATGTTATAGAGCATGTAAGTGTTTTCTCTCAGTGCTAAATTTAAAATCAATATAAATCAGAGGTGCTTGAATTACAAAGCTTTTGCAATAAGAAAAGTAACACATCTTATAACTCCTGTGTCCATTTTGTGAAAAAATTATATAAATAAACAGTAATTTGACTGGTGAATTATTTTTTATTTTAGTACATTAGTCAATGTGTAAATATACAATAAATAACTTGTGTCTCTGAATAGAATATAGCAATAAATAAATATACTAATGAAGGACTTTGTTTGGTTTTAAGTAGAAAGACAGGAATCATTTTACACCACTGGATGAAGAGAATATTCCACCCTGGACGGGCTGCTTCTGTGAAGTATCCATCTTTCCGTGACCATCATCCTTCCCTCACTTAAGTCCCCTCACAGTAGCTAGGAATATTTTTAGATGTAAACAGATTCATATCACATTCCTGATTAAATATGTACCCACATTATCCTTACATGTCTTACAGGACCCCACTTCATATAGCACCAGCTTGAATCTGACTTTTATCTCATGACACAAACCTACTTTGTTTACTATGACTCAGCCTAAGAGGCATTTTTTACTCCTTTGCAAATTCCAGACTCTTTTAATCACAGGGCCTCTGTGAAATAAATCTATTTGCCTTATTTAATCTCATCCTTCACCTCTAAATTGAAATAAAACCTTATCAGAGACACCTTTCCTTGTTACCCAGTGCTAAGTAGGTTACCTCTCCCATAAACATTCAGATATTTTTTTTATTTTCTCCTACAATTTACTGGTGTTTCATAGGGAGTTATTAGTTCATTGAGTCTACTCACGAAACAGGAAGGGGAGGAACCAAGTCTTAAAATAATATTCTAAACTCTAATAGATGGTGGGATATCTTTAGATGCTCCATAAAACAACAACAGCAACAAAACTCATTGATTGGCTCAGTAAATGAAAAAAAGAGAAAACCTTGGCATTGGAGTTATCCTTTAAGGCCCATCATTCCGCTGTCTGGGTCACTGGGAGAACATGCTGACTGAGGGAAATAATGACCACGTGCCTCTCTGCATGGGCTTCCAGTGGATATTAGAGTTTCTATTCAGTCAAGGTGTATGTTTCGATGTCGTTGAGGCGTTCTGGAGGAGAAACACTGCAATGCATGTACCCTTGACCACAGTGGCCGCACTGATGAAGCAGCGTGGCTGCAGAAGGACACGCATGGAGCGCCGTGGATCAGCCAGCACCAGATGCATTGTGGTCAGCCCGCCTTCACCTCTGCATAACCACCACTCAGTAAGATTCTTCAGGGAAGTGAATATATGCTGCAGTGGTCTGCTCAGGGAGGGGGCACGTTAAAAAAGCACTCAGGTAACTATGTAAGGTATCAGCTGAAGAAATCTATTACTAGATTACCAGTCAAGCCATGGAAAATTGCTTATGTGGTTATGGTTAATGCTCCTTTTGAATGAGAGGAGTACAATGTGCAAAAAAAAATGGTCTATGCTTAAAGATTATTTCACTGAGGAGTAGGCAATAATAATTCAAATTATGTACAGATTAATATATATAGAACTTCTGAGGAAGGGGGATGTGGATAAACTTTTTTGTTGTTTTTATAGCAAAATTTTAAATTCTTGCCATTATTGTCATCATAAGAGCCAGCTCATAAGGACTCAGGAGACTTGGCTAAAAATTAACGTAATGAAATTGGGTGAGAGTAATATCAGTATCCCTTAAATTAACTAGTTTTGACATCCACATCACTCAAAAGGAGAGAAATCCAGGACTAATGATGCCAATGGTTAAAAATAAGTATTTGCTTATAATAAATCCACAGATGAAAACAGTGCGGTTCCAGAGGGAATTTGCATAATTTAAAGGCATTCAATATCACTATATGATATTAAGTTAATTACAAAGTACATTTTTAAACGCTCATTTTTTTCTATAACCTTAGATGTGGTTTTGAAGCAACCAATGATATACTGTATGTCTGATTATTTATTGATTGGTTTATGAAGGTCTATATCAAACTTATCACAAAATAATGCCATTCCATTTCCTTTTGTATATATCAATGTTTTATGACTTTTTACTCTTTAAACTTGGTTCTTAATTGATAGACTGTTAATAATTGTTTGGATATGATTATGTATGTATATTTTCACTATGGTCCATTTCAAATATATTTCTGCTTTGTAGATTTTTTCATTTAGTAGGATCATTGCTTTTATTACGGCAATGTGCTTTACTAAATGTGGATTTATATAATCATTATAAAGATAAATTATCTTTAATGTTGAATTTAACAATTTTGTAATAATATAATCACAATATTATAATATTACAATATCACAATATTATCCAAAGTTTATCTGAGCTATAGTAACTTTTAAATAACACAATTATTATAACAATAATTATAATTATTAATGTTAATTAATAACATTAATTATTTTATAACAATATTATAATTATAATATTGTAATTATTAATGTTAATTATATTATAACAATATTATTATAATCACAATATTATCCAAAGTTTATCTGAGCTATAGTAACTTTTAAATAACACAACAATCAACCCAATTTTAGAAATAACTAATTTTCTTTTTTTTTTTTTTGAGACAGAGCCTCAAGCTGTCACCCTGGATAGAGAGCTGTGACATCACAGCTCACAGCAATCTCCAACTCCTGGGCTCAAGCGAGTCTCCTGCCTCTGCCTCCCAAGTAGCTGAGAACACAGGTGCCCGCCACAATGCCTGGCCATTTTTTGGTTGCAGCCGTCATTGTTGTTTGGCAGGCCCGGGCTGGATTCGAACCCATTGGCTCAGGTGTACGTGGCTGGCGCCTTAGCCTGTTGAGCCACAGGCGCCGAGCCAGAAATAACTAATTTTCTATTTAATCATCTGATAATATTGATGTCTATCTGGCATCATTTAAGTATTTTCAAAAGTATTCTTGCACTTCTCTAGCTAATACCTTAATAATTATTACTTTATATTTTGAAATTGCACAGGAAAACCTTGTAACAAAAAGCGAGTAAAAGTTATTTAAAGGAATAGCCATTTGATTTAAGTGAAAATTCAAACTATTCCTACATGCAGCTCCTGCAGTTAGAAGTATTAAATCATGTCTTTGAGTTCAATTGTCTTAAAATAATTTGTAACATACTAGTTAGAAGCTAATGTTGCTTCAGTATTTTTGTTTCTCCTGATCCTCACATACTTAGGATATGTGAGGATCATATGTCAGGATACATTTGAAGAAAGATATTCATTTATCTTTGACAAGAAAAAAAATTAAGTGTGTAATTTTTTAAAACCTGCCCTTTCACATTTTTAATTTATTGCTAGACAAAAATTGTAACATGTTAAGAAGTATTACAATCAGTAAACATAAATAAGTAGTCATACCATTCAATAAAAGAAACAAAACATAAAGCCACAGCATTCACGATTCATATATATAGTCCCAAATAAAACTACTAGATGTCTGTTTACCAAATATATTCATATACACCTAACCTGTGATTCCTTATTTTTTTCCACTGACCCTTGAGATGTAGGTCTGGTGGCTCCAAGTATTCCAAAGTATGGGCCGTGTCCCTACAGGTTGATACCACATATTATTTGCAGTGGCCACCACATGAAGTACTTCTCCCACCAAGCTAGAGAATAGAAGAATTTAGTAGTACTGAGCTGCTTACATCCAAGTACAAACCATGCCAAGTAGGAACCTTTCACGCCATTTTGAAAGAGAGATGTTAGCTATATGGCGTCAGAGAAAGGTTAGAAAAAAACAGCAATTTCTATTTTTCTTGCATATTTGATCACTTCTAAAATTAAAAGCTTGGTTCAGTACGCTTTAACCTGCATTAGCGGATAAGACAACTGGAAGTACAGTGGAAGTGCAGAAACTGGAAGTATGAAGTGAAAGTTTACAAAACTCAGGTGCTGCTATTAACTAAAAGTACTTTGTTAAAAATGAGAAATCTGAAATCAATTCTAATCAATCAATTCTTCGTGATAGGAGGACACGAGTTGTAATGTGGAACTGCTCAGCCTTATTGCAAAATGTGACGTTTCCTCAATCTGTCGGAGATCTAAATCTCTGAAACCAACAAGGTGATTGCCAGCCAATTCCCAGAGGTAGATCATTTTTTTCCTTTTAGATCTTTTGAAGTGGAATTGGATCATTAAATCCTAAAATGGAGAGGCATCTGTAGCAAGATTCTACATGTTGTCCTGAGTGACCACAATAAAAGTAGAGTCCCTGAGTCTCTGGTGGATCTTTCATATTCATAATGGCACCACTGAGTCTCTTTCCTTTCTGGGACTCCAATATTAGTATCTTGATCATCCCCAGTGCCTGAAGTAATCAATGAGTACTGTGCCATTCCCCTACTTTGGCAGTGTGGATTCTAGTGACCCCACTGTCGCCAACCAGAGGCCCAGTCGGAGGTAGAAATAATCAGTGTGCTCATTTTATTTTGTTTAAAAGTTTGGGCAGATGGAACTAAGTAATATGGATTGCTTAAATCATACTCTCTTAGGCCCTATTTAAGCGCTTTGACAATGCAAAGTCATAATTTGAAACCTGAATATTACTGAGGTGGATTAGACTGTAAAATTCTTACATGGCATATAGTCTAACATACAGGGTGAAATATTAATGTGTAGTGCACATTAGCCTGGATGAGTCATGTTAGAGCATAAAAGAGAGAAAACTCTAGAATCAAGTTAGAATATAAACAGACAAGACTCTAGAATGTTTTCTGTGCTAGAGTTATATGAGAGAAGAATGTGACTCCTTAAAAGAAGGGGAATGTTTAATAATCAGGAAGTCCAGTTCGGTAAAGCTCGTGGAGCTATAAAGTAGAATAATTTTCGTAGGAGAAAATGTAGCACTAATCAGAAGAGCTTAACTTTTACCCAGCAGAGACCTAGAACACTTCCCTATCCTACCATGAGATTATATGAACATGCTCCATATCTGAGTCTCCTATGAACAAAAGGAGGAACTTGAAATTTTTTTTTTCTCAGAGACAGGAGAGAAAAGTCCAACCAGCTCTTTCTACCATAGATCATCTCCAAGGCTTCTGTAATACTTTCTATCTAAATTCTTATTTGGCTAAGGGTTTACTTTAGCATTTTACTTCCACCTTCACATGGTATACTTCCTCAGCTTTTCCACCTAGTGCTACATGGTCATTCCAAGATCCTTATTTCTTGCACTACTTTAACTGAGTCTTTTATCTTTGTTTCCCTCCACCTGTTTCAAAATGTAACCCCATCAAAGGTTTCTCCTTTTGTTATGTAAATCTTTCTACTTCAAACTTCCTTAATAGAATGAATTAATGAATTCATTCCTCTTCTGGATTCTGTATATACATTTAATAGAAAAGACGTTATGAAACTATCAAAATATTAGAAAAAGTGCAGGAAAAACTCTTGAAGGAATTGGTTTGGGTGAATATTTTATGAGGAGAACTCCCCAGGCAATTGAAGCAGTATCAAAAATACACTACTGGGACCAGATCAAACTAAAAAGCTTCTGTACAGCCAGAAACATAATAAGTATAGCAAGCAGACAGCCCTCAGAATGGGAGAAAATATTTGCAGGTTATGCCTCCGACAAAGGTTTAATAACCAGAATCGACAGAGAACTCAAACGTATTAGCAAGAAAAGAAGAAGTGATCCTACAAAGGACTTGGTGGGCAAAGGTGGGCAAAGGACTTGAAGAGAAACTTCTGTAAGGAAGATAGGCACACAGCCTACAGACACATGAAAAAATGCTCACCATCCTTAATCATCAGAAAAATGCAAATCAAAACTACTTTGAGATATCACTAACTCCAGTGAGATTAGCCCACATGACAAAATCCCCAAACCAGAGATGTTGGTGTGGATATGGAGAAAAAGGAACACTTCTACACTGCTGGTGAGAATGCACTCTAATACGTTCCTTTTGGAAGGATGTTTGGAGAGTCCTTAGAGATCTAAAAATAGACCTGCCATTTGATCCTATAATTCCTTTACTAGGTATATACCCAGAAGACCAAAAACCACATTATAACAAAGACATCTGTACCAGAATGTTTATTGCAGCCCAATTCATAATTGCTAAGTCATGGAAGAAGCCCGAGTGCCCATCGACCCACGAATGGATTAGTAAATTGTGGTACATGTTTACCAAGGAATACTATGCAGCCTTAAAGAAAGATGGAGACTTTACCTCTTTCATGTTTACATGGCTGGAGCTGGAACATATTCTTCTTAGCAAAGTATGTCAAGAATGGAAGAAAAAGTATTCAATGTACTCAGCCCTACTATGAAGCTAATTTAAAGGTTTCATATGAAGGCTATAATCCAACTATAGCACAAGAATATGGGGAGAGGGGCAAGGGAGGGGAGGGGAGGGGGAAGGTTAGGGTGGAGGGAGGGTAATTGGTGGGGCCACACCTATGGTGCATCTTAGAAGGGTACAGGCAAAACTTACTAAATGCAGAATAGAAATGTTTTCATACTATAACTAAGAAAATGCCATGAAGGCTATGTTAAACAGTTTGATGAAAACATTTCAGATTTTATATGAAACCAGCACATTGTACCCTCTGATTGCACTTATGTTTGCAGCTATGATTTAATAAAAAAGAAAGAGAGAGAGAGAGAGAGAGAGAGAGAGAGAGAAAGAGAGAGAATGAAAGAAAGAAA